>JALPQI010007916.1:0-66265 GCA_025490895.1 Thaumatotibia leucotreta | reverse complement strand
ATTACAAAAAAAAAGTTCCCGCCATCTTAGATCTTAGAATGGACCCAAAAATGATATTCCACGTATGCGAATTAGTCAGAAACGAGTATAATGATGAAAAATGCAAAAAAAAGTTCCCGCCATCTTGGATCTTAGAATGGACCCGGAAATCGTATTACACGTATGCGAATTAGTCAGAAACGAGTATAATAATGATAATTACAAAAAAAAAAGTAGCCGCCATCTTGGATCTTAGAATGGACCCGGAAATCGTATTACACGTATGCGAATTAGTCAGAAACGAGTACAATGATGAAAATTGCAAAAAAAAGTTCCCGCCATCTTGGATTTTAGAATGGACCCGGGAATCGTATTCCACGTATGCGAATTAGTCGGAAACGAGTATAATGATGAAAATTGCAAAATAAAAAGTTCCCGCCATCTTGGATCTTAGAATGGACCCGGAAATCGTATTACACGTATGCGAATTAGTCAGAAACGAGTATAATAATGAAAATTACAAAAAAAAGTAGCCGCCATCTTGGATCTTAGAATGGACCCGGAAATCGTATTACACGTATGCTAATTAGTTAGAAACGAGTACAATGATGAAAATCGCAAAAAAAAGTTCCCGCCATCTTGGATTTTAGAATGGACCCGGGAATCGTATTCCACGTATGCGAATTAGTCGGAAACGAGTATAATGATGAAAATTACAAAAAAAAGTTCCCGCCATCTTGGATCTTAGAATGGACCCAAAAATGATATTCCACGTATGCGAATTAGTCAGAAACGAGTACAATGATGAAAATTGCAAAAAAAAGTTCCCGCCATCTTGGATTTTAAATGGACCCGGAAATCGTATTCCACGTATGCGAATTAGTCGGAAACGAGTATAATGATGAAAATTGCAAAAAAAAAGTAGCCGCCATCTTGGATCTTAGAATGGACCCGGAAATCGTATTACACGTATGCGAATTAGTCAGAAACGAGTACAATGATGAAAATTGCAAAAAAAAGTTCCCGCCATCTTGGATTTTAGAATGGACCCGGAAATCGTATTCCACGTATGCGAATTAGTCGGAAACGAGTATAATGATGAAAATTGCAAAATAAAAAGTTCCCGCCATCTTGGATCTTAGAATGGACCCGGAAATCGTATTACACGTATGCGAATTAGTCAGAAACGAGTATAATAATGAAAATTACAAAAAAAAGTAGCCGCCATCTTGGATCTTAGAATGGACCCGGAAATCGTATTACACGTATGCGAATTAGTCAGAAACGAGTACAATGATGAAAATCGCAAAAAAAAGTTCCCGCCATCTTGGATTTTAGAATGGACCCGGGAATCGTATTCCACGTATGCGAATTAGTCGGAAACGAGTATAATGATGAAAATTACAAAAAAAAGTTCCCGCCATCTTGGATCTTAGAATGGACCCAAAAATGATATTCCACGTATGCGAATTAGTCAGAAACGAGTACAATGATGAAAATTGCAAAAAAAAGTTCCCGCCATCTTGGATTTTAAATGGACCCGGAAATCGTATTCCACGTATGCGAATTAGTCGGAAACGAGTATAATGATGAAAATTGCAAAAAAAAGTTCCCGCCATCTTGGATTTTAGAATGGACCCGAAAATCGTATTCCACGTATGCGAATTAGTCGGAAACGAGTATAATGATGAAAATTACAAAAAAAAGTTCCCGCCATCTTGGATATTTAGAATGGACCCAAAAATGATATTCCACGTATGCGAATTAGTCGGAAACGAGTATAATGATGAAAATTACAAAAAAAAAGTTCCCGCCATCTTGGATTTTAGAATGGACCCGGAAATCGTATTCCGCGTATGCGAATTAGTCGGAAACGAGTATAATGATGAAAATTGCAAAATAAAAGTTCCCGCCATCTTGGATTTTAGAATGGACCCGGAAATCGTATTCCACGTATGCGAATTAGTCGGAAACGAGTATAATGATGAAAATTGCAAAATAAAAGTTCCCGCCATCTTGAATCTTAGAATGGACCCGAAAATCGTATTCCACGTATGCGAATTAGTCAGAAACGAGTACAATGATGAAAATTGCAAAAAAAGTTCCCGCCATCTTGGATCTAAAGGTGCGGTCAAACTAAAAGAGCATTCGCTGTTCTAACCTCCCACTCTACGAAATTCGATCGGTACACAAAACGTGATTGGTTGATTTCTTAGAACGGGCGCTAGAACAGCGAATGCTCTTTCGGTCTGCACGCACCTTTAGAATGGACTCAAAAATGGCAAATTCAAAAAATGTAGACACAATAAGAGAAAATTAGTATTAGCCCTTTTTTTCTTACAGAGTTTGTTGGATGTTGGACAGAGTAGAGCTATTTATTGCCAATGATATTGATAGAGTGCCATTAGTAAGAGTTTAATTATTATTTCGCTATGTGAGTTTGGTATTGAAGCGTAGAATAGAAACAGAATGCAATGCTCAGATTACCTTCAATTTTCTATGGCTCTCGTTTCGTTTGTTACCAGCTCGTCAGATTACGGTAAAGCAAAGAGAATGCTGACAACTAAACGGCAACGCCGCGCCGCAATGTATCTGTTATATAATTCGGATATACCCTAATCAGAGGCCCTACCGCGAACAACGAAAGAAGTGTTGCCTCCCTGTCACACTTATAGTGGAATTCACGAGTGCGAGAGAGAGGCAACACTTCGTACGTGTTTCGCGGTAGGCTCTCAGCTATTTATTGTTATCAGTTGTTATGTTACGGGTTCAAATCCTAGCATATGACTTGTAATGTATGTATTTTTTGTTATTATTAGCGATTTAGGGACTTTTTACTTTTTTTTGTATGTATTTATTAGTTTTTCGGTTTTTTAGACCTCCTTAAACATTTAAAATCAATATATGCAAGATTTTGTTTAGCGACATCTATAGATTATTTCTGTCAAGACTCGAGTAGTGTACTGTTTGACGCGTATCGAGAAAAACGCATAAAAATATGTACGTGCAATAATAGATGGCGCTGAAATCAATTAATTCCAAAAATAGTTAATTTTTTTATTTACTAATTTACTCTTCTAGAAAGGGTGGTTTTGACTATTTTCGATGTATGATGCTAAATTAATTAAAACTGTGCACTAACAGGTAGTAAATATCTGGATTTCAAATAAAACTAAATCTATTACTAGTCAATCGTGCTCCTAGTGACATCTATTGTAACATATTCCGAACTATTTGAGCCTTCTATGAAACAGACCCTCTATATTTGGGTACTTTGTGATAAAAGTTAGTTTGATTTCAATTGGTCGCATTTTCCTCATAGTTACTTTTGCCCCGCATGATCTTGCAGTAAAAAAATGGTCTACCACTTTTCGAATTTATTACAACTGAATAGAGTCGAAAATTGGTAGACCACATTTTTGTTGAGTATACCTACCTCTACCTACTTACTGAAAAGAAAAAATGTTTGAATTAAAGTAACTATGGCAGAATTTTATCGCTGTCTGCGCAACTCGATCAATCTACATTTAACAGGGAAACAGGCCTACTACCGCGAAAATCGAAATTCGTAAATTTCGAGGATTTTTCTCTGTCACTCAAACGAAGGCGTCATTAGCATACCTGGGATAACTGGGGGCAAGTTATAGGGATTTAATATCGATTAAAAAGAGTCGATATAATTATAATAAAAGATGTGCTTATTGAACATTCTCGATTACAGTACAGAGGTTCGATGTCATATCTGATATCGGACCTCTTCAGATATGTAGTAAGATCTGAAATCGAATTGGAGATCAAAAATGTAAACAAATGGGATACCACCACAAAAAAATTATCGTGAGAGGTGGGTAATCTAAAATCATTGAAATACTTTTAAAAATGCGCATTTACAGTCACTGACGGTACCTATAGTTTTTAAATGTTTTACTAATTTTTAATATCATACATTATTTTTTAATAATATATTTCTCTAGTTTTAATAAAATGTAGGGTGTTTAATTTATGCTACTGGCAGTGATAAGAAGTTTTAAACATTTGGTTCGCAGTTATAACAATGTACTGAAAAAAATCAAAACAAGATGGTGCTTGCATTTATGAATTCATAAAAACTCCTAAAATTTTGCATTACAAAGTACATGAATACTGATTTTAGTATTTTTACCTACAAATCAATCATTTCAATTTTTTAATAGACATTGATTCGATTGTAACTATATATTATGAAGACTGGAATTCGTTCCCCGACTATCCTAAAGATTAAAGTAACACGACATTGGTTTTCAATCATTGATTATGTTGATTATAATGATTATTTACATCAGCAAACTTTCTAGGTATTATTTTTGTAATCAGGAACCGTGGACACTCAGCCGTAATGTTTTTATAGTCATGTCTCATCTCAAAATGCGACGTTAATTAATAAACGTGTTAAAAAATAAAAAGTTTTATAACCCTGGAATGTCACTTTAACATTGACTTTATAATGTCATGTCATTGTCATAGATTGTTTACATTTTTGATCTCGAATTCCATTTCAAAGCTTAGAAACTAGCATGCAGATGTCATTTTAATCAAAATGACAATTTAAATATTGATATTTTAATATTAATTGTATATTTCAAAAACTATTTTCAAATAAACGCGTAACTACCCGTTTAAATTTATTTTTTATTTTAATTGAAGAGTAAGTACCTAATATTTATTTATGCCGAATAACATTTTGATGTTGTCATTCACAGTAACATCGATATATTTTTAGTCGATAAAATATTTCGCTACATCACTTTCGTATAAATGCCCCGAGTTATCCCAGGTATCATTAGAGTGAGAGATAAATCCTCGAAATTTACGAATTTCGTTTTTCGCGGTAGGGCCGCAGGGGGGCAGGCCGTCTGGTAGAGTTGGTTGGTATTTTCTACTGTCATGACTGGCAGGACCGAGGTCCGGGCCCCGCTGTATCTGTATATCCGCGTCGTGTCGTCTGTTGTTAGCAAGTGTCTTCTACTCTACTTTCGAGTGGAACCAATAGAATTATTTTTATTAAATTTTCGAATTTCTATGTTAGTTTTATTTTTAACACTTGAGTTCCGGATATTTAGATGTAGGTGGGTGAATATATGTGCGTTTCAACCGCCTAAGGGCTTGTCCATTAATCACGTCATACGATTTTAGGCACTGGTCTCACCGCGGGCTACTGAGCTATGAACTATCGGCTATAAACATGAACAAAAGATACGCACTCCCGTGTAAATAAAAGAGACACGGCGATACTCGCCCAGCTATCACCGCCGGGAGAGTAGGTATCGCAGTGTCTCTTTTATTTGCACGGGAGTGCGTATCTTTTGTTCGTGTTTATAGCCGATAGTTCATAGCTTAGTAGCTCGCGGTGAGACCAGGCCCCAATTTCACCACATTGACAAGTTTAGTGCTACAATTGTAAATTTACTGTTTCTGCAATCTGGGGCGTCTATAAGCTACAGTTACCGCTTACCATCGGAAGGGCCATGCGTTTGTTTGCCACCAACTTAAAATTTAGTACCTACAAGCAGTAAATAACTACTTTTTTGCGAAGCAAAATTACAATTGTCACATAAAACACGACAATGAGGGTTTTCGATAATTTTTCTGCCACCAGGCGGCGTTTCGTACGCACCTGGTCTCGACAGCTGTCAGATTCATACTATTCATAGGTACCTGGGCCTACAATATTGAAATTCTATTTTATTTGGATGAGAATTGATTTTGTAATGCATTACGACTAATACACGGTCGTCGAACTGAAGACAGAGCTATAAAACAGGCGCGCAAAGTCACTGGTATTAAAAATAATTACATTAACTTTGTTAATTTCATGGGAATTGACTTGGAACTATTTTTTTATTTATTTTAGAAAACTTTATACCTAAAGTAATGGTTTTCAGAATAAATAAACCTATAAATATATAGAAAATTAAATGCGCGTATTTATTTGACAATTCGTCAACACCCCCGCTCAGTGCTGCCATCTCACCTTCCCATAGCGGCAGAAAAAGTATCAAAAACCCTCATTGTAGCAAAATTCCGACATATGCCGAACCGCATGTCAAGATTGAATGAGAATGAGGGTTTTTGATACTTTTTCTGCCGCTATGGGGAGGTGAGATGGCAGCACTGAGCCGACCCTTTAACGAACTGTCAAAATAAAAACGCGCATTTAATTTTCAACATATTTATTAGGTTTATTTATTCTGAAAACCATTACTTTAGGCATATTGTTACCTAAAATAAATAAATAAAATAGTTCCAAGTCAATTCTCATGAAACTAACAAAGTTATAGTAATTATTTTTAATACCAGTGACTTTGAGCGCCTGTTTTAGAGTTCAATCTTCAGTTCGACGACCATGTATTAGTCGTAATCCATTACAAAATCAATTCTCTTCCAAATAAAATAGAATTTCAATATTTTAGGCCCAGGTGCCTATGAATAGTATGAATCTGACAGCTGTCGAGACCAGGTACGTACGAAGCGCCGCCCTGGTGGTAGAAAAATTATCGAAAACCCTCATTGTACTAAACCTTGCGACAATTGTCACTGGATTCGGAAAATAAAAAATAGTTTATTAACGATTTAAAAACGTTATTAGAAATAATTTTATGTTGGTTGCAAACAAGCACATGGACCGTCCGATAGTAGGCCTGTGACGTCAATAACAGTGATGTTTTACAATTGTCAGACTTGTAATTATGGTGAAATAGGCCACAGTGCCTTAGCATATTTTAGTGATATTTTCAGGAACAACTCTGGTTTTATTTAAAAAGTGTTTTAAAAAATACTGTTCACGTTCAGCAAACAGTAACAAAAAATTACACGTGATTTGTCCGATGAACTATGGTGATATTTGGTTTATCTTGTCCCAAAATCCTGTATTCAATAGTGCATACAGTGCAGCCTTTTATTAAAACCGAGAAATGAGATGTTAAAAAATTTGAAGCCAAACAGCCAGGAAAAAATATATCAACCGCAATACATAAGAAATTTACAAAACTGAGTGTACCTACAGTAAATATTTGTGTTTCGGTTTGTTTTACGCATAAAATATTTTTTTACGATAATTCATAGTATTGTTATGGCGTACATTTTTATATAGGTACTTAAAAGAATGCTGGTTGGGGCTTGTCCATTAATCACGTCATACTGTATAGGGGGAGGGGGGGGGGGGGTCAAGAAAAAATCACCAATTATCACCATAGGGGAGGGGGGGGGGGGGTCATCGGACAAATCACGTGTAATTTTTTGTTGCCCTCGAATCTGCTGAACAGCATAGCCAGTAAAAAAAAATGTGTAATTTTTTATGAAACACTTTTTAAATACTAAGTTTTACAACTTCGCGAACATTTAGAGATAGATAGAGATAGAGATCTTTATTTTGCATCCAATGTTTAGTATACATATTATATCTATACAATACATGGACCCTGGTAGGGTATAGCAAAAATTCCTTAAAACTAACAGTTTATTTTTAAATGTCTAATTTACTTACTTATGACTTACTTAATATCTAAATAAAATTTAGTGGTAACACTGGTAACAAGTTAGCACCTGTATTTACAAATTATAGTATAATTTAAAAAACTTAACAATTCACTAGTATCAAATCAGCATTCTTAAATTTACAATTTATCGTCAAAAAATTCTGACATACTGTAATAACATTTTTCTAGCAGAATTTTTTTAAAATTATTTGTAAAGCTAGAGTCTGATTGGGAATCTTTTATATATGCAGGTATGTGATTGTAAATTTTAATTGCTCTGTAGTAAGGGCCATTTTTGTATATTTCTAGTTTCGGTTCCGGTAATTCTAGTATGTGCTGTCGACGGACATTTTGACAAAATTTAAATAAATGGATGTTTTTACGGACAAATATGGCAACTTCTAAAATGTAGAGGGAAGGGAGGGTTAGCAGTTTTAAAGTTTTAAAATATGGCCTGCAGCTATTTGGTTGATGGATATTTGCGAGAATTCTTATGCATTTTTTCTGCATGACAAAAATGTGGTCAGTATCAGTGCTGTGACCCCACATCAAGACTCCATAGCGTAGCCAAGCAACTGCTTGTGAATGGTATGCTGCCAAAGCACACTGAATACTGGTGTTACTTTTTAGCACACTCAAAGCGTAGATGAATCGCGATAATTTATTTTTCAGGATTTCGACGTGTTCTTTCCAAGTTAAGTGACTATCTAATGTAAGGCCTAGTAGTGTGGAATGAGTAACTTCTTTGATTTGTAGTTTTGTTGTTACAGCATGAAGATTTAAAGATTGTTTTTGCCTAGGATGGAACTGAATAATTCGGGATTTATCGTTATTTGTTAGGAGATTATGATCCTGTAGCCAATTTGTTACTGTATTAAAAGTTTGTTCTATGTATAAGTTGCAGCTATTGTCAGTACATTCAAATAGTAGGGACACATCGTCAGCAAACATAACTGTTTTATGGGCTATGATTTTTGGCAAGTCATTTATATAAATTAGAAATAGTACGCACCCTATTACACTTCCTTGGGGAATAGAGTTCTTTACCTGTAGTATATTTGATGTTATATGTTGTAATTTGGACTGACTATCTATATGATTTATTTCTACATACTGCTGTCTCGATGCTAAGTACGATCTTATCCAATTCAATGCTTTACCGCGTATTCCAATTGTATTTAATTTATTTAGTAGTATAGTATGTGAAACCCTATCGTATGCTTTGGACATATCTAATAACAGCCCCACTGCATGTTTTTTATCTCGCAAATAATCCAATATTGTTTGTATATAATTGTAGGCTGCTAGATTAGTGGAGTGTTTTTTTCTAAAGGCGTATTGAATTTCATCCAAAAGTTTGTATTTTTCTAAAAAGTTATAAATTCTATTTGACATACATTTCTCAAAAATCTTTGAAATAACGGGAAGAAGAGCAATGGGTCTGAATTGAGCTGGATTATCTGACGGTCTACTTTTCTTTGAAATAGGTTTTATTTTGGCTATTTTCAATTTATCAGGGAAACTACTTTCGTCAAAAGATTGGTTGATTAATTTAGTAATAGGAGGAGTAAGTTCATTTATACAAGCTTTTATCAAAATGGACGGGATTTCGTCTACGCCGCAACTAGCTTTATTTGGTAAGTTTCGTATTATGGCGTGTACTTCTTTTTCGGTAACTGGATACAAATAAATCGAGTTTATAGAGGTTTGGACGGCAGGCCGACCGGTCGCGGCGGCTGCACCACTGCTGCCATCTGTGGGCGTGTTACCAACAGAGGCATAGAAGTTATTGAAAGTATTTGCGATTTTGTTAGGGCATGTCACTAATTTATTTTCTATTTTTAACGTTATATTTTTATGGTTTATTGTTGCATTTTTCTTAGTTATTTGCTTTACTATATTCCACATTGTTTTATTTTTATTTTTAGAATTTTCCATTTCATGTAAATAGGTGAGTTTCTTTGATTTATTGACACACTTTTTAAGGATCTTTGTATAGTTTGCATAATGCTTTCTCAAAACACTATTTTTTGATTGGTTTACAATAGTTTTTAGCTGCCTCTTGTGTTTGGAAGCTGTTTTTAACCCAGTTGTCAGCCAATTTTTCCGTGTTATGTTTTTGTGTGTTGTATTTTTTAAGGGAATGTAGGTGTTTAATAGGTGTGTCAACAAACTGTCAAAAATGTTATAGTTTTCGTTTAAGTTATTTTTGTTTTCTAGTATGTTTTTCCAGTCAAGTTGAACTAAAGCAGATTTGAATGACATTATATTGGACATGTTAAAAAATCTCTTTTTATCCTGGACTGGTCGCTTAGGCAGAGGGTCTAGTTTAAATGAATACAATAAGCTTTTATGGTCTGATATGCCTAAATCTGCGACTTCGATGTCAAAATACTTGTTGTTTGTAAAAATTAGGTCTATACATGTCGAACTCTGATAAGTTTCTCGTGTTGGCTCGTCTATAATTTGGTGAAGGTTAAATTCCAACATAATGTTAGTTAATCTTAGGTAATTATTACAAGTTTCCATCTTATTTATATTAAAGTCTCCTGCTATTACAATGTGTTTTTTACATTTTGATATAATTTTATTCAGTATGTCTCTCAATACATCAAAAAAGGTTTCAATATCGCGGTCGGGTCTATACATAGCTATTAAAAGTAAATCTGGTTTTATTTCGACGGCACAACACTCTATAACACACTCCACCGAGAGATCTGCGATATCCGGCAGCGGACAGTACGGCACGTCGTCCCGCAACAGGATCGCCGCGCCGCCGCCACGGTGCTGACGGCGGTTGAAACTAGCGGCAAAGGTGTGCTTGTCTAGTTGTATCACATCCTTTTGCTCCTCTGTGATCCACGTTTCCAATAGGCATAATGCCTGGTACTGCTTTTCTGATTGTAAACTTTCAATTATATGGGTTTTGTTTTTCAGGCTTTGCGTGTTTTGTACTAAGATATTAAATTTAGAGTCGAAAGGAACGATCTTCGTTTAGATTATTTGGTTTGTTATTTAAGTCTTCCGTTTGTTGGATTGCTGGTGGATAATCAGGTGTTTGGTCTTCGGTTATTTGTGGCTGCTCATGTGGGACTTCCTTCCCGTTTATTACTAGTGTATTGTTACGAATTATTGCATGCTTTCCGTCACGTCTAGCTTGTCGCATGGCGTTTATCAACCTGCGTTTTTTACTTAATGTATCTTCATCGAGGTATTCAGTAATAGATAAGCCGGTATTTTTGAAAAACTCGCTGTTTTGTAAAATATACTTTGTCATGCTTTTACTCAAGAGCTCTATGACTAGGGGTCTGTTTTGTGCTCTCCTGCCTATACGATGCGTGTCTTCGATATATCCATGCAGATTTACATTCATTATGTTCCGGAATATATTTATTAGTCTCCCTTGAGTACTAAACTCTGTTTCTCCATACAATTCATCAAGTCCATGAAGTACAATTTTTTTGCCAGTATTTTGGCCCGAGACGTTTGTTACAGTCTTGTGGTTTTTTATAGATGTTTGTATATATTTCAGTTCTGTTTCCAGTTTCTTGTTTTCAGATTCTAAAGTTTGCATTTTTTTGGTTAGATTTAATAAATCGTTTTTTATTTCAGTCTGTTCTAAGGCAATGGTGTGGGTACGTTGCAAAATGTCTTCCTTGAAACTGTTTATTGCTGCGTTTATCTCTTGCTGGACAATTTTTTTCATATCTGAGATAATGGTTTGTTTATTTTTTTCTAGTGTTTCGTTCAGTATTGTTCTAAAATCATCCAGGCTTAAGGCTTTTATTGGTTGCTGAGGAGTAGGAGTAGGTGGTGGAAGTGAGTTGGAACTGATATTCATAGTGTCTCCCGATATATTACGGTCGTTTAGGATCTGCTCATCCACGTCTGAGGATTCACTATCTTTGTGTCTAGCCGGTTTATTTAGTGCAGACCGTGGACGCAATGACATATAGTTGGCAAAAAAGTACTTAAATTCAAGTGCTATTAAAAGGACTACTTAAGTTGGCAAAAAATTACACGTCATATTGGATAGGGGGGGGGGGGGGGGGGGGTTCAGAAAATTTCACCATGGGGGGGTGGGGGGGTCTAAAACAGGCCAAAATTGTATGATGTGATTAATGGACAAGCCCTTGCCTAGAAACATTATTCTTCTTCAATGGCAAATAGCCTACTAATTTTCAATTTCATCAACAAGATCCTTTACTTTTAGGGGAATTCTTGTGTACAAGTTGGTAAGGGCTTGGAAAAGCACATTACATGTGGCACAGCTGCATAATTCCATAGGCTTCAGTGACAGCTTAGAATCCTGCGGGCTGTATGCATGTTTGCCATCAACATAGTAAAAAAAAACCTACTGATGCATAACCGAAGCTAAAAATGAAACAGCATGTAACAAATTAGTTTATTCAATATCGCTAACTATTTACAAAATAAAACTAATACCTCAAACAAACCTAGTTGCTATTCCAAGGAGCTTCGTATAATCTGCACCTTTCGAGTGTGTACGCTCTTTGAGGATAGTCCTTAATATAGTTGGGATGGGCACATGGATGCGCGTGCCCAGCGGCGTTCCGTTGTCATCAATCAGCACCACATTGTTGCTGTCGAACTTTGGTACCTTAACCTTTTGTACCTGTTTCAGCCCTACTAGGATGCCTTTCTTTTTCTGCCCTTTGATTGCTACCATTACTCGATCGCCGATGAAGCCCACTCCTGTAAAGGAAATTCTAATTATAGAATTATATCTAGACAGCATTTATGATATTAGGTATTGTTGAGATATTTAGACTAAACATGAATGTCCTCTGGTTTAAAAACTGTTTCATCAAATATCTTGCTCATAAAAGTATCACTTCAGGTCAGAGCAATTTGATACAGGCAATAACAGTGACATGAATAGACCTGTCTGCTTAAGAACTAATAAAAGAAAATGGGAAATTATGTGAGAGAGTGAGTGTCAGTTTCTGACACTGATAACTTTACTATGTGTGGCCTGTCCAATATTTAAGATCAAGTTAGGAGCTCATTCTGCAGCCTGAGTGTGCGTGGGACATAGTTTGAGAGATCAAACCAGTGTGTGACTGCTTAGGACACCAAGGTGAGTGTGAACACTGGCAACGTTGGTAAGGTAGTAAGTAGTAAATCATATTGGTAAGGCGAACTTAAAGGAAGTCGATAGGTGGATCAAACTTCTGATACTGAGCTAATATATTTATAATTAGGTAGGAAATAGGCCAAAAGCAAAAGCTTACGTCTCTTGTTATAAACGCAGATGATCTTAGGCGGCTTGCCTTCTGCCATGGCTCGCTTGCCGATTTCAGAGTTATCGACGACTCGGAGGCGGGTGAGCAGCCGCACCTCGCTCAGGCTAGCCGTTGTATGAAACCCACAAGCCTGTTTGGCAGGCATTAACTTATTAATCAAGGTTTTAAACATAGTTAAATGTTGTGTTATAAATAAATGACAATGTTGAGGTTATGTTTATCACTTTTATCAGTCGGTCGATTCGACGCCTGACGTTGACGTTTGATTATTATTTTTTTTAGTTTTAGTCCTTTTGACCAGGCGAAAGCACTAAGCCATACTGCCTTTGACATTTGATTAACCCTTAAATGCATAGTGTACGATGTATCGTACATAACCAAAACATACTTGGTTGTTGAAAACTAGATATGTATGATATGTTCTTAGGGATGATTTTGCCAGGAAAAGTAATGAACATTTAAACTAATAACTGATTCGAAGACTTAACTATATTAAAAAAAAGTTACAAGGGTTTACAAGCAAGATGGCGGCAATTTGGAAAAGGTTAAATGGTGAAGATTTTCGTTGCGTCTGTTTAGGTATTTTAACTAAGTAAGTAATTATTTATTATTATTATTTTGTAAGTCAAATGATAACGATTTTACTATTACCAAATGTAATAATGTTCTCAGTCTGAAAGTAAACAATATTTGCATATTTTATCATGTAAGATTTATCTTACACCAAGCACTCCCGGCACTTTTAGAGTACTATTAGCACTATTGAAATTATCTTGCTGAAAAAGTTAACTTATACATGATTTTCATATTATTACTAGGTAATTTTATTTTATACTTTTTAATGTTTCTATAAACAACTAAGTAAGACATGGAATTATCTTCAATTTATTGTTATTTGAGATTACATAGCACTTTATAATTTTATACTGGAAGGCTATATTTCTATCAGTAACTTTATTTAGTCTGTTTGATCAGAGGGGTGTCAAAATACGTACTCTCGCCTCTACTTTTTTATGGAGTTCCTAACCACCCTGTCATCGACTGTCCTTCGTTAGTTTATAATTTATACCACCAGGTAGGTAGGTATAATAATGTATCCCAAGATATTATATTATACAGCGTGTTTTTCTTCATATGCTATAACTTTAAGGGAAGCTTATTTAGGTCAAATATAATTAATTTCTCTAAGAAACTAGTGTTCTAACTCTTATCGTTATTGAGTTATTAAAAAAATAAGTTTAATCACTGAACATGTGTATTGCAACCTTTATTACATTCTAATGTTACTTATTTTGACATGTGCCGTCAGTCACCTGAGATTAACTTTTATTTTATTCTTAAGGTTCTCTCACACTTACCATTTCATTTATTATGTAAGAAAACAAAAAAAATATTTTTTATCGAATTTTCCAAAAGCCGATATACCAGACAACTTCTATTAATGGCCCAAGTAACCCGTCTAATTTATCGCAAATCGAAACGAACATCCTGTATATTAGATTTATATTCAGTATAGTTATAACATTAAGGGCTGATTTTTCAATCCTCAGTTAAAACTATCCGTCAGTTAAAAGTATTACCATCCTTATCGCTGGTCATCAGTCAAAAAAGGATAGAGCTAACATTTATTTGACAGTTACTGTTATCTGGGGATTGAAAAATCAGTACTTAATGTTATAACTATACTGAAATAATAATAAAATTATTTTAAATTTCCTTTGTAATCAAAATAGTATGTTTCAGTTTAATGCATGATGATCTTAAGATGTACTACAAATGTTTTTTGAACAGATTTGTCCCGCTGAGTTTCTTGCCGGTCCCAATTTTGGGATACCTTCCTAACAATACAATCATACAAAGGAAGGAAATACTTCTCAGGCAGTGGCGTAGGGATAGAACCGGCGTAGATTATTTATTATGTCTCTTGTCTTCATTCTGAAAATAATTTATAATGTATAACTAGCTTAATTTGCAAATTTAGTATGTAACATCCATCCTTAAAATTTATTGTCTGTGGTTTAGTAATTTTTCTTTGGTGGGTAGTTTTGTACTTATCTTTCTTATTTTTATGGAGGTAGATCTATCAAATTTCCTCCATTGTCAGTTATCCGCAGACCACGAACCCTGTAAAGTGTTCGAAACGTCGGAATGAAGTTAAAATTAGTTAATATACGCGAGTTTATCCGTTTTCATAGTTTTATTTCATTCGTATGATATATCGTGGACATCTATTTCGGTGAAGTTGGCTGGAGCTTGTCTTTTAGGAAATGCGGGGTCAGTGGTGATGACGGTGACTTCATGTCTTCTTCTTGCTAGTTCCTGAGTCAGTGGTCTGAAGACGACTTGATGGCTTATGGATGGTGTCGGGAACACGGCTAGGATGCGGGCCGCATCGCTCGAATACACTAACAAGCAGACTACCACTATTATTAGCCGAGTCATGGCTATGAATGTATAATTATTAATATACCGCGTCCCAGTTTTGCTCTGCGCTTTATGGAAACACCTACCTACATATCAAGGTCCTGAACATTAGATAAAAACGTGTCGAGCTACGATAAATCGCATAATTTTATTCGCGTTGATGACGACATTAATCTTTTTATGGGATTTTCCGTCTGTATCACTAGGTAAAATAAACAAATATATAGATACCTAATAATCAGTAAGGGTAAGTGCGTGCAGTTTTTGGCTGAAAAAAAGGGTCTCTGACATAGGTATAGGTAGGTACGTGTTGGATCCACGCAAGCTACCATACATATACAGATTACACAGGGTGAAACACGAGTCGTGAACAGTAATACGTTTTTCTAAATCTATAAACAACTAACAATTGAATGCCTCACAAGTTACTTAGAAATAGTCATGTTTTTTTATTTTTTTTTGTTATTTATGTGGCTTTTTCTAATTTTTAAGAAGTTTTTCAGAAATGATAACGGCTATTTAAGCTATTTAAAACGTTAAATGTATATCATTTAATTTTACACGTATAAATATCATTTAATTTAATTTTACACGAAATAAAAAATTGCAGTTATTAATTACTTAAATTTGAAGAGGTAATTTAAATTATTCCATTAATTTGTCTTGAAAATCCTTTTGGATATTGTTGAGATAATTTGAACCCTAATGCATGCCTAACTTACTATCGCCTTCTTCTTGTAATCTATCTATCCCTTTTGTAGTCGCTAAATAAACTCGCACAAGAACACACGTCTTTATAATTTATTTAAATGCAAATACCCAAAACTAGATCAGTGAACCTTATTACAACTATCAGGGTGTTTAGCCAAGTTGCCAATCGCTAGCGCTTCATCGTTAATCGCAGCTAACTGTCTTTGTCGCACTAATATGAAAGAGTGACAGAGAGGCAAAACTACGTTACGCTACTAAGCGCTAGCGATTGGCATCTTGGCTAAGCACCCTGATATCCTAAAGTCAAAAAAAAAAAACAAAAATATAAACCCAAAAAAAAATAACTTGTAAATGTTTAAGTAACTTGTAGGGCATTTAATTGTTAGTTGTTTATAGAGTTAGAAAAATATTTTTTAATTTGACGCTAATTGGGTGTCCCTAAAAGTGAGAAAGCTCTAATTTAATAAATAATCGCAATTGAAAAGAAACGGAAGCCTTTTAAGTGAAATTCTCAAAAGGCGTTCATTAAACAATCCACTGTCATTCGTCACCGTGTCAAGGGTATCGCTTTTACAGTGGCGTACAATAATATTATGTGTACATTTTATAACGTATTACCGAGGCGAAAGGATCAAAATCGTCCACTTTATTTTCATAGCCAACCATTAGCGATCAAGCGTCTATAAGGCGTCAATTTAGCTTCACAAAACGGTTAACAGTTCGGGATTCGATTACTCGTACTCTTTATTTGGCGATAGAAAGGGTATTGATTACACCGGGGTCATTAGTTGGCGGTGTTTGGAGCCGGGAAGGGCGCGAGTGCTGCTGCCGGGAGCGTCTGGCCTGCTGCGAACCAGCAGTAAACAACAATCTTATTTAAAGTAGGTATATACGGGTGTTTGGGATAACGATGTAGGAATTTCTGGAGGCGGTAAAAGAGACGAGTTTGAACCCTATTTACCTTAGTCCAATATGTGACAGTTTTTTTTAAATCACGTTTTTCAAAATGTTTAGTTTTATACCCAAAATTTACTTAAAAAGTTATTTTTAAAACAAACTATGCAATAAGCATTGATTTTTTTATAATGAACATAACAATTAGTTGAGTAATGAAAAAAAAAATGAACTCCCACTCCCAACATTTTTTTAATAATTTTTCGCTTCGCCCGACTCTATAGAGCCGCTATACGCGCGCTGCTCTACCTTGCATCGATATTATGCAAGGTATAGCAGCGGGCGTAGCGCGCTGTCCCATGTCGGGCTACGCCCGACTCCGTAGAGCCCTCGATGCAAGGTAGAGCAGCGCGCGGAGCGCGCTGCCCAGTGTCGGGCTTCGCCCGACTCTATGGAGCCCTCGATGCCGGGGCTCGGCCCGCGGCCGTGATCAGTGTCCTCCACCCCGACCAACCTCCCTATAAAACACTCGGGGGTATATATACGTGATCAGGAAAATGTTAATAGCGCGATGCAGAACATTCCAAATTCAAAAAAAAGTCGTTTGAATTCCTTAGTTGTGGCGACGTCGAGCGAGCGAGACAGCAGGTTTAGCCACTTTTTGGGGGCCTTATGGCATACTTGGCAGTATGGCTTATTTTTTTCGCCTGTCCACAAAAACCAAAAAAAAAAAAAATTGGTGGCTTTCTATGAAGGTTTCAGCTCGAATGACGAATCGATATATTTTATATCTATCTCTTTTTTTGGAAGCGGAATGAAAGTGACGGATGTAATGAAGTTTGTATTAACCCCGAAGAATGAAATGATGACTTGCGACTAAGCAAAGATACGGAAAATTAAAAAGTTAGTTTTTCTCAATCTCGCAGCAAAATTGCATTTTTCCCCTCACTAGCTCGTAAAGTGCTCCTTTATCCTTTAGGTAATACGAACGTGTAAAAACGCATATTATTCACTTGTGTGGCAAAGTAATGATCTTGGTTTTGGAATAACAAAACGTAAAATGCTCATGGAAATCGTTCCATATTAATGATAATTAAATAATTTGTTTGAGAATTTAGTGTAAAATACAAACCTTTATATAATATGATGATTTTAACATATAAATCCTAAAATTCCATAAGTAACAATTGTTTTAGTGAATGATGATAAGTTGACTAGATGCAATCACAAAACGCAGAAAATGCTAACGTCAACATTGTCAAAGAATATTATAGGTTATAATCTTTATTTACCGACTCGAACACGCATAAAAATAGTAAACTAAACAATTTTCAGGGTGTTCTGTTATAATTTTGTAAAAATAATGAATGAGAATGATTTAATAATGCATTGGCGTTGGTGTGCAACTACAGGAATGTGTTAAAATCGTGCTGCATTTACTTTTTCGTGCTAAGTTTACTGCGACAAAATCTTGCATTAAATACATGATGCATTTGGAAAATTATTATCACTAACCCGATGATGATTGTAATGTGAACAAATAATTACCTTTTTTTAGTTTCCTCGCTATAGTGAGGGGAAAAGTTTTGTGTTACACACGGGTGCAAATGTATTTTACTTCTCGTATGTTAAAACACTCGCTGCGCTCAGGATTCTACTTTAGAACCACTCGCTTCGCTCGTGGTTCAACTATAGAATCCTTTCGCTTGCTCGTGTTTCAATTTCATACTCGCGGGTAAAATACAACTTTGCACCCTTGTATAACAAATAACTATTGCTCACTAGTTTCAATCAGGAAAACCGCTATGTTCGAGTCGCTGAGGTGAAAAAGTTTATATCGGTCCTATAAATACTTTGAGACAATATTTTTTAAATTAGCATGTTTGCAGTATTTTCTATGAAATGGGTCAGGTGGTGTCACCTGACCCGTATTTATTTACGCGCGTTTACTTTCTATCCGGCTCGCTCGCGTCAATACGCAAGTACGAGCGGGATGGATAAAAGAAAAACGCGCGTTAAAGACGTAGCGGCAGCTCAGGGTAAGGCTACGGAAGTGTAGTTTCCAGCTTCACAACTAACTAAGCTATGGAGGTAGAAAACCTCGAATAATCCTGGGGCTATTTCTATCAGTCCGAACCTTTGCCCGAGAACCTTAGTCCTATGGATCCCAAGATGCCATATCCGGCCTATTGTGGCGTTGTCCAAACATCAGATCCATTACATCAACACCTGTGCTTCACGGTCCTTATTACCTACTCCGTAAGGGTGAGTTTGTAGTTACTTTCTTCATTGTCAATTCCTTACTTCGCTTAAAAACAGCGTAAGTACATGGACAGCTTTAGACGCATACGTCGTTTTATTTAACTCGTCAATATTGTGCGGTGGTGAACTGATGTATAGCGCCTGTTTTTCATGCGCCCGTTTGTTGCTTCGTATTGTCAATTATTTGTAGCTTCAGTAATAGAAAGTCGTATATTCTATGGGCACTAAAGGAATTTGTGCGATTGTGAGATTGTGCCTACATTCGTGTCAAAACGAAGGCTTTTAGTGTCATATCGACGGCTCAAATGTCGGTCTCTGCGTCCTGTTCGTTTGTAGTGACAGAGCTGTCTAAGCAAGATTGACGGGCTTATTCAACGTTCCATTGTGAGGTGATAATAAATCGACGAAACCTTGTTTTCTAATATCGGGTTGGCTGCGCCTGTAAATGTCTATTAGGAAGCTAACATCTGTGAGAGTTTATGACCGGAGCTGTTTATTTTGCGGCCATTTGACCGATATACAGTCACTTAGATTTACTAAAGCGGCTGAACTGCTGAAAAATACCTTATTCTCAAACTATGCAATGAAATATTGATGTTATGTTCCTTATATTTAATAGGCTGCGAATTTTGATGTTTCAGGAGGATAGGAGAATAGGTCGTTAATGAAATTTCATACAACTCTTGCAGGCCTAGGCCGGCAAAATGCTTCAGAAAATTAAAACAACTAAGGACTTATTCACACGAGCTACAGTGCAACCCGGCTGGTCCTGCTTATTGGTGCAATTTGTAATTGATTATTTTTAAAATGTTTTTTTTTACTTTTTATCTCTCATAATTATCGTATTATATTAAGTACGGAGTACTGCGATCGTTTCGGGGTTAGACAGGGGTTTAAAAATAGGTTTATGAGATAAAAGCTCTTGAAATATGTATATTTGTTTTGTTTTGGTATAAATAGATACTTATACCAAAGCAAAAAAATATATTTAAGGAGCTTTATTATTATTTATTGAATTATTTGACACAATTTTAATTAAATTTTTTACATCATAATACTGTACAACGGTTTGACTGTGCGAGCGACAGTCTCTTAATATACCGTTACTTACGTGTTAGTTACCTACTGAGATATAATTTGGGTAACTGTTTTTTATAATAATAACTGTAAACCACTAAAGAAGCATTACTTAGCAATCAAGTATTTTTTCTATAGCAGTCTCCAGAATTTATTATAATTTATTTCATGTCTCATAGCTTCAGGCAAACTGTTTAGTAAATATGGAATACGCTTTTTGAGCGTTCTATCCCCATAAGGTAGGTACTAGTCTTACCGCGAGCTACTAAGCTATGAACTATCGGCAATAAAGACGAACAAAAGATATGCACTCCCGTGTAAATAAAAGAGATATGGCGATACTCGTCCGGTGGTGATAGCTGATAGCCGATGACAGTTCATAGCTTAGTAGCTCGCGGTGAGACAGGGTCCCGTTTTATAAAGTTACAAGATACAGGTTACAAGTGTACAGGCTACAGGAACCTGTAATGCACTATGAACTATTACAGGTGTTTTATAAATACACACAAAAATTTACAATTGTAATGAACCATGGTAAATCTCGATTACAAGTAACATCTACAGGCGTGACGGACATCACTAATTAAAAATAAAAACTGACATAAATAATCGTATCCACAGATTATGTATGTTTATTTTGATGGAAAATCAGCCCTTCTACCGCGAAATTCAAAATTCGTATATTTCGAAGTTTTTTCGCCGTAACTCCAACGAAGGCTTCATTAAAGTGACAGAGACAAATCCTCGAAATTTGCGAAAATTGCAGTAGTGCCGCAGAACAAAACGATGAGAGAGATGTTCTAAATTTGTGTGGAGTTCATTTGCTCTTTGAAGTCGTACGGTGTCCGACTCCGAAAGTCCAAATTTATTAGGAGCTGAAACAGTCTCGGTCAACACTATCGGGGTACAAGCGGCCCTACCGCGAAAATCGAAATTCGTAAATTTCGAAGATTTTTCTCTGTCACTCAAACGAAGGCGTCATTAGAGTGAGAGAGACAAATCCTCGAATTTTATGAATTTCGTTTTTCGCGGTAAAGCCGCAGTCAAGGGAATAAATATAATAATATATAGGTATATATATAACTTTAGACCTTCTGCTCCAGACATAAGTAAAAAAGTGTAGTCATAGTCAGCGGCCCTACCGCAAACTCGGAAATCCGCAAATTTCGATTATTTTTCGTTTTCACTCTAATATTGCCTTGTTAGAAGTGACAAAGACAAATCGTCGTTTGCGGTTTTCGGAGTTCGTGGTAGTTGGCCAAAACTATGAAGAATCTTTCAGAAAGCGAATAATTTCAACAGTATTACGAGCAAACGTCTGTAGCACACGAAATAACTGGGAAAATTGCACTTGTAGTTGCGGTTACAGGACTCAAGACGTACGTCAGTTTTTGTTACAAGTCTACCACACCTACACTTGTTATTTACAATATTTTTATAAAACACTTGTTCGATTACGAGTTTAAAACTATTAAACTCCTGTATTTTTGTCTATGGCTGAGCTACAGGCACTTGTACCTGTAACTTGTAAAATTGTAACATAGTACTTTTATAAAACGCAATTTGTAAAAAACGGGGCAAGTGTTGCCAGTAAACGCCTGTAAAATTGTAACTTGTAGCTTTATAAAACGGGACCCAGTGCCTAAGGCTGCGGCTCCACTGACGCGGAGCCGTGGAAAATTGACCAATTACGTTATTCAACTTCAAATTCGAAACACTGTGATGCGGTCTCATTGGCCGAGCTCCGACAGCTCCGCTCCGCTCCGCGTCAGTGCAGCCGCACCCTAATAGTCGCTTATCCTTGGAACAAATAGTTTGCCAGTGGCCATACAATGCCCTAGTATTGGGAATATGGTCTATGGCTTCAATACAGGTCAATTCCATGAAAACGTGTCGTAAGCGACACTGTCTTTTCAATACTTTTGAAACATTAAATTAGTAAGCTGAGTACGCATATACGTAGCATTAAATTAGTAAGCTCTACGGTATAACAATGTCATATCTAGGCTTTAAAATTGACAGTGTTTCCTAACAGCTAGCATATTTTATTAGGGTAGCTACCATAGCGACACGTAAGCGACAAAAAGTAGATGTTTTCATGGAATGCTCCTACAGGGAGTTGTCATCGCAAAACAATTGCAAGACTGTAATAGAACAAGATGAATAGACTCGCATTATGTACAATATTATTTAATTATATTTTTCAATGACTACAGCAGCAAGCATTTATTACAACAACAAGAATACTACATGTGAGGGAATTTCCATTAACATTTTTTTTAATGATGACAGTTGGATTGCACATGACGCATTATGCAACCATCACCTTCTACATTGACTGGAACAAGAGCTGATGTTTTATTTAATCATTTGTGTTAAGGTGTATTCAGACCAAACGAGCATTCGCTATTCTATCCCCCGCTCTACGAAATCAACGAATCACGTTTTGTGTAACGATCGAATTTCGTAGAGGGGGGGATAGAATAGCGAATGCTCGCTTGGTCTGAATGCACCTTTAGATATAAAAAAGTAAACATTAGTCATAAAATACTTTCTAAGTTTTTATTTGAAACTACCGAAACACTTCTATGAGTTCTATGACACCTTCCCAGCAATCGTCGAAAATGAAGCGTGAATTATTCAGTTGATGCCATAGAATGTTAACAAAAATTAGGAACATCAACAAAGTGATGCAAAAAGTTTCATTAGAAATTTCTGGCGAATCTGTTTTTTTTTTGTGATTTTTATGTTTAATGTGTTTATTAATATTATGTTCCTGCGAATGTCACATGCTGTGCACAATATTTCCGTGACATTTTGCTGATAAGATAACCGACCTCGGGACCTTAATTAGGGTAGCCGCCTTTTCACGCCACATATAAAGTATTTGTCGTATGACGGTTCCAAAATAAAAAGTACATAGCATAAAAATGTTACTAATAATACTATATTCTATTTTTTTTAATAAATATTTTATGTTAGATTTAGCGCTCGCTAACAATTTCTTATCTGGTGGCTTATGAATTATGATGGTCCCGTTTTATCAATTTATCGTGCTAGGGTAAAGACACATTTATCAGCATGCGTACGCATTTTGTCTATAGAAAAAGTCAGTTTAGTACGAGACCGCGTCTAGCTTTCCGCACGCGTACGCATGCTTACACGTTTCATATTAAACGGTCAATTTTATTAGACAAGATGCGTACGCAGCTGATAAATCAACGTCGACAAACGATTAGACGTAGTACCATCATAAGCCTACTGCTTGAAATAATTATATTGATTACCATACATTAAACAAGATCGTGAATAGTACATTGTGCATCAAGGGAGTACGGAATCACTAACGAGAGTGTTAGAACTCTGCATAATTTTGCATAATTTGAGATCATGACTCGAGTTAGTATTCCGCTTACCGACCGTGATGCATACAATGTTTTTCATCACACTTTCCAACAAAAAAAATAGTTTGAAGACATAATATTATTAAATGACGTATTGATTCTATTACTCTCTGGAGAATTTCACTTTTCTATTAATGCCGTTACGCACGCAAGCAATGGCGTGCTTAGAAAGCAAGTGTGATGAAATAGAGTATTTCATTTTATGTGTTTCGTAAAATATAAAGCACAAACAGTCAAAATAGAGTACTTTAAATTAAAGTATTGGTGGCAACCCTAACCCTAATCCACATATTAATTGTATTTTTCTACTCCCGTACTTTTATTTGTCATTGTAATGTCATGTCACGACCATGTACGTGAACACAGATTTAAGCCCCTACCTTACAAATGTCAAGATTAGTCTATATATTGCTTATTCCCTATAAACGCTTTCGGGTTTACACGCAGTGCATTTTTTTTGCATTTTAAGACACCTCGTGTACCTATACAAGACTTAATGAAATACACGGCTGCCAACCTAATTTGAAATGTCATTTCTGATGAACAGTAAACCACAGAGGAGCTTTCTTTTTTATTTTGACGTGTCCCGCCCGAACTTCATGATTAATAAAATTGTGTTTGACTAAGAATATTTCTGAAATTTACTATTTTATTTGAAAATAAGTGTGTGGTCGTAGAAAAAATATTGTATGCAACATTGTTTAACTGAGTCAAAAAGTGCTCGTGGCGTCTTTAATAACAATTTTCTTCGCCTCAAATTGTTACCCACGCCACTCACCTTGTTTGACCTCTCTTAAACAAGGGTTGCATAAAATACTATTATACGGACCATATTTTATATTAAGAAATAACTATAATTAAGCAAATAATTCCTTAATAACCTGACTCTTGCTTTACCGTGTAATAAGTCGCGATTTTACTCTAGATCTTTTTGGTGCGTGCTGTGAAATTGTGGAAAGCGCTGCCGCTGTCCCTCAGACAGGCTCATCTGTAACGTCACTCGAGAACGGTCTGAAGAAGTTGTGGCTCTCCGAAAATTTGTGAACTGGTTGAGTATTTTATTTTATTTATTTATAGATATGTAGTATATGTACATATACAGGGTGGTCCAAACCTTGACGTCAAAAAAATTTTTTTAGGTTCCCTACGTCATGGGCTATCAGAATATACCCCATGTATGTTAGCCGATTTTTTGTAGTTTTCGAGTTATGAATTTTTGAAAAAAATTTTTTTGAGAAATTCTGGAATGGAGAAATTTATTGTTAAAAAAAAACTAATGGTTTTTTTTAATATTTTCTTTTCGTAAAAGTATTACTACAAATAAAGCGACGACTGACAAAAAAATTAGCGTCCTCACTTTGATACAAGTAGGATAAAAAATACCAAATTCAAAATTTTACGTTGAAAATGCATCAAAATAGCATTAATGTAAGTAAATAAAAAAAATAAAACATATCCCAAGGATTTTTGGTAATGTAAAGACTGCCCTAGACCTTAAACCTTCGTAAAAGCAAAAAAAAAGTGATACTTAATAATGAGGATTTTTCGGAGTAGTCGGTCAAATAAACTTAAAAAAGCTTAAAATTTTAAAGTAGTAAAAAATTACTTGAATAACTACTCAAATTGAGTTTTCGTGGTATTTTCTGTCTTTGTTCATTGATAAGAACAACAAAAGAGACGAAATTTCGCTTTATTTTTAAATTAAAAATTTAAAAGTTTTTTTAAGTTTATTTGACCGACTACTCCGAAAAATCCTCATTATTAAGTATAACTTTTTTTTTTCTTTTACGAAGGTTTCAGGTCTAGGGCAGTCTTTACATTACCAAAAATCCTTGGGTTATGTTTTATTTTTTTTATTTACTTACATTAATGCTATTTTGATGCGTTTTTAGCGTAAAATTTTGAATTTTGTATTTTTTTATCCCACTTGTATCAAAGTGAGGACGCAAATTTTTTTGTCAGTAAATGCTTTATTTGTAGTGATACTTTTACAAAAAGAAACTAGTTAAAAAACCTAACAGTTTTTTTTTATTAATAATTTACTTAATTCCAGAATTTCCCCAAAAAAATTTTTTCAAAATTCATAACTCGAAAACTACAAAAAATCGGCTAACATACATGGGGTATATTCTGATAGCTAATGACGCGAGGAATCTAAAAAAAATTTTTTGACGTCAAGGTTTGGACCACCCTGTATATGTATTTTTCATTATAACTATATGTGTAGTATATATACGAATTAAGCATACTAGGTAATCTATATATACAGGGTGTTTGGTTAGCGGTGTCGGAGCTTTTAAGGGCTTAAACTACAATCAATTTCATCGATAAATTACCATACAATTTTTTTTTTGTGCCATCGATAATTAAATGGCGGCCATTTTAAAATTTCAAACAAACGAAAACGGGCGCACGTGATATTTCTGGAATTATACGTTTGTTATCGGTCCTATCCCTGCAAAAAAATCTCGTTACAGAGCTCATTAGATAAGCAAACTAATTAAGCTAATCATTTGACTCAACTACTTGAACAACAAGGCTATACTTTTTTTTTTTTTATTGAAAATTGTAAAAAATTCACCTTAATTTTTCAATCAATTTCATTTTGCATGAAAACTAGGTCGTTAAGGTAGGTTTTTGGTGTTGTTATTTATTAGTACAGTATGTTAGCTAAAAAATAACACCATAATTTTTTTTTCTCAACTACCCACCAATAAGTGAACAGTGTCGAACTTTGCGTTGTATTTGATTTAAAGTTTAAATATAGTTAATGTGATTATAGCCGAATGAAGAGTGACTGTATCGGTTCCAAAAGCCATCTTTTATTGTGAAAACATTGGATTAAGCGTAGTGCTGTGACATATTCGTGGAAAAGTGACTTTAAAAATTTACGACTTTCTGACAGTTATTCCTTTGTGTTGTTATCAGCTTTTATTGAAAATGAAGTGTTTTCTGTGCAATGGGGATGACAGTGGCGATGATAGTATGATACAATGTGATGGATGCAAACGGAATGTTTGCTTAGCTTGCAGTAACCTAACAAGTAGCGAGGCTAGAGTGATGGGTCTAAAGGCTAAACGAACCCTGATTTTCCTATGCGATCCGTGTCGGGAGGCTCTGTTCCAAGTACCCCAGCTCATCAAATCCTATGATGCAGTGCGTGCGGAGTTGTCTGATATCAGGAAGCAGCTGGCCACCGTTCCTAGCGCTGGTCCTGTTGTTGGAAATCAGTGTCAGGGCGCAAACAACATCATTGCTGAAATGATGGACCGGGAACGTAGATCATGCAATATCATTGTAGTGGGTGTTGCAGAGCCGGATTCAGAAGCCAGTGGCTCAGCTGCTCCAAGCGATGAGTCTATTGTGCAGGAGATTTTAAAAGAGGCATCGAGTAAGGGTGATTTTGTCAAAGCAATCCGTCTGGGACGTCGTGAAAGCAATAAGAATCGTCCTATCAAAGTCATATTTAAGTCTCGCCAGGATGCTGTAAAGGTACTCAAGAACAAATCCAAGGTCAAGCAGCAGGTAAGGATTTATGATGATAAGACACCCCAGCAGCGGGCAGAGCTTATGGACCTGCGCCAGAAGCTTAAGGAGCGGACAGAGCGAGGTGAGGCCAACCTTACTATAAAATATGTTAGCGGAGTGCCCAAAATCATAGATACAAAAAACTAGCGAACCACAGCCCATACAACGATCTGACCTTTATGTATACTAATATATGCTCTCTCTCTTCAAAATTTGATTTGTTTATACTGCAAGTGAATAGATACAATCCTACCATCGTAATTATATCAGAGACTTGGCTACACAGCGGAGACAGAAATTGCACTTTTGCTATCCCTAATTATAGTCTATATAGGCATGACAGATTAAGGCGTCCGAGGCTCCAGGGCGGAAAAACACGTGGTGGTGGGGTTGCTATCTACGTCAAAGACTCATTGAACGGCATTCCTATCATTGCTAAAAAAAATCTGACCTATATGAGTGACGAGATTGAAGCTCTCTACTTAGATATTAGGGTTGGCACGTATCACTTCCTCGTAGTTGGTGTGTACCGTTCGGATAATGAACTCGACTGGCAGGCACGGGACTCAAAGTTACTTGATAATCTGCGTTTGGCGTCTGAAAATAATACTCTTATTGTTGCTGGCGACTTTAATTACCCTGACATTGTTTGGCCTCTTTCTCCTTTGCAGAGGTTGTCGGGACCTGCTGAGATTTTCCAACGTATGTTCCTGGATAGCAACCTCCTTCAGCTAGTCTCTGAACCAACGCGCTTTCGCGTCAATAACGTACCCTCCCTGCTTGACCTTATTATGCTTAATGATGACTCTCTATGTACCGGTATAACTTACCTGCCTCCTATTGGTAAAAGCGACCACTGTGTATTGGAATTCAAAATGCAATTATTGTCTCAGCGAAGTACTCCTAGGACAAAACAGAAATTTCTTTATCATCATATTGATTACAGTAAATTCAGTCAAGACCTTTCAAATGATTTGGACGCCTTGCCTATACAAAGTCAGCCTGTGTTGGATACCCTATGGACCGAATTTAAATCTGCTCTTGCACATAATATTCAAAAACACGCTCCTCTGGTTACAGTTAAACAAAAAAAATATAACAAACCTTGGATTAATAAAGACATAGTGGCTCTTACGAAGGAAAAACGTTTAAGATGGGACTGCTACAAGGCTAGCAAGTCGGATGAGGACTACAGTCGGTTCAGGACCATCAACAATCAGTGTGTGATAGAGACTAGGAAAAGTAGGAGCCGTTATGAAAGTAACATACTGTTGAATGGTGACAAGCAATTTTATGCTCATATACGTAGGCTTAGTGCATCAAAGGTAGAAATTCCGCCGGCGATCAGGAGTCCTAAAGGAGATTTACTTACCAACCCTGTAGATATAGCCAACGCTTTTGCGGCTGAGTTCCATAAAGCTTACTCTCGCGAACCAGACATTGTTAGGTATCCAACAGTCGAGAAGGTAGCTCGGGCCCAGAATGCGTTGAGCGACGTGATATTTACACCAAAGCAAGTTTTTGATATCCTGAACACCTTGGACGTTAACTCAGCTGCTGGTCCTGATAGTTTTCCTAGCATTGTGTTGAAGCAGAGTGCAGCGGTTATAGCACCAAAACTAGC
This sequence comes from Thaumatotibia leucotreta, assembly GCA_025490895.1. Taxonomy (NCBI): domain Eukaryota; kingdom Metazoa; phylum Arthropoda; class Insecta; order Lepidoptera; family Tortricidae; genus Thaumatotibia; species Thaumatotibia leucotreta. Next base: position 37,581 of record JALPQI010007916.1, on the reverse strand, counting down.
AGAACTTATGAACTGTTCCTTCAGCTCAGGTTGTATACCCCAGGATTGGAAGCATGCTCTAGTGACGCCTATCTTTAAATGCGGCGACAAGACTGATCCGTCAAAATTTAGACCAATTAGCCTGACCAGTATCATCTGCAAGTGTATGGAAAGGATTATATGTAGGGAGTTGACAAGTTTCCTCAACCGGGAGAACTTAATTTCAGTGAAGCAGCATGGATTTGTTAAAAAAAGATCGACGGTTACTAATCTATTATCCTGTGTACATGCCTGGACCAAAGAGATGGACCTCGGCCTCCCGGTTGATGTTATATATCTTGACTTTGAGCGTGCTTTTGACAAGGTTCCCCACCAGAGACTTCTTATGAAACTTGATCATTTTGGTATCCGAGGGAAACTTCTAAACTGGATAAGAGGCTACCTATCAGATAGATCCTTCAGTGTGCGTGTCGGCGACTGTGTGTCTCAGCCACTTCGTGTTCTAAGTGGAGTACCGCAGGGATCTGTTTTATCACCAGCCCTTTTCGGAATATTCGTAACTGACTTAATAGCCCTAATAGAGTCAGAATCGTGTTTCTTCGCAGATGATGGGAAATTCTTCGCCAACCCTCTCATTTCCTCAGGCCAGCTCCAAGCGGATCTGGATCGACTAGTGGAGTGGACTTCGCAGTGGATACTCAAATTGAATGTCGCTAAATGCACGGTTCTGCACCTTGGTAAGAAAAATCCCATGGTCCAATACACGATAGGGAGCTCCCCCATTGCGGCGGTGACAAGTCAGAAGGATCTCGGTGTGACAATCACAAATAACTTGAAGTGGGCTGAGCACATAAATAATATTGTCAAAAAGGCAAACTCGTTTTTATATGTCATTAAGCGCTCATTTCAATGCGTGTCAGTTGAAGTTTTTGTAAAGATTTATAAGACATATGTTCGCCCTCTTCTTGAATACGCGTTCCAGGTGTGGAGTCCGTATTTCGTCAAAGATATAGACATTTTGGAGAGTGTCCAGCGAAGAGCCACTAAAATCCCTTTTAAGCTGAAACGTCTACCATATGAAGAGAGGCTAAAGGTTTTGAAGTTGCCCACACTTAAAGCAAGAAGAGCAAGAGGAGACCTTATTGAGTGTTTCAAGATCGTTACCCACTGTTACACCCTCCCCGACATTCACAACATAGTCTGTATGAGAACAGTCAGCCGCGATACCCGAGGTCACAGCCTAAAAATTGTCCGTACTTCCACTAACACTAAAGCTGCATACCACTCGCTGTCTAACCGTGTTGTGGTGGCTTGGAATAGCTTACCGGACAGTGTAGTCACTGCTCCCTCAGTTAATGCTTTTAAAAACCGACTTGACAAATGGCTTTTGGACAATAAATTGGACTAATAATTTATTCGAGCTCTGTGATGTGAAGTGACTTTTGTGAAATTTACCAACTTGAACTATATATTAACTTTTTTTTTTTTTTTTTGGACACTGTGTGACATAGGCACATCAGCTAAAAGCTGCTCGCCTATAATAAATAATAATAATAATAATTACAGTTATATCTTAAGTACTTTAGGAATGACAAGTGCTCAAACATACACCAAAACAGCTGCATTTAGCGTTCCCGATGCAAAATCCATAAACAAATGAATGTCAGCAGTGTACTGACTAGTGAAGTGGCCGCCTTCCATCCATCCAGTGCATGTTTGAGCACTTCTAATTGTATAAACGGCAATGTCCTGACTGACTGACTGACTGACTGACTGACTGACTTAAATCAACGCACAGCCCAAACCGCTGGTCTTAGAGAGTTCAAACTTGGCATGTACATTCTTTATAATGTTTAGAGGCGCACTAAGAACGGATTTTTCAAAATTCATCCCGTGAAGGGGTTAAATGGGGGGTTAAAGTTTGTATGGGGAAATAAGATTAGTTGGGCTATTTTATTCGAAACTTCACAGGAATGTTTTTAATAATAAATAAGTAAACACATGTTTCAGGTTTTTAAAAAATTCATCCCTTAAAGGGGTTAAATGAAGGGTTAAAGTTTGTATGGGGAAATAAGATTAGTTGTGCTATTTTATTCGAAACTTCACATGAATGTTTTTGACAATAAATAAGTAAACACCTATTTCAGGTTTTTTGAAAATTCATTCCCTATGGGGGTTAAATGAAGGGTTAAAGTTTGTATGGGGAAATAAGATTAGTTGGGCTATTTTATTCGAATCTTCACATGAATGTTTTTAACAATAAATAAGTAAACACGTGTTTCAGGTTTTTTGAAAATTCATTCCCTATGGGGGTTAAATGGAAGGTTAAAGTTTGTAAGAAGGAACCAGATTCGTTGGGCTATTTAATTCAAAACTTCATAGAAGTGTTCTTGCCAATGAAGATGTAGGTACTTATCTACATACCATGTTATATACGAGTAGGTAACATAGGTACGATGAATACGTAGATACTTTTAATATTAAATTTTGGTAAGTAATGCAGTTTGCTACATAAAAGGTCATTGTGAGGTTTTATTTTTTAAGTTTAGACAAAACCATATTTATTAGTTTGTTCGTTAAAAATATCTACAATTTTGCATGGCGACATATGATTCAAAGCGAACGAATTTCAAATGTTTGTTTGACAGCTCGCGGACAGTATATGTATAAGCAGTGCGGGTACACGGGCCGCCTCACTGTAAATTCAGCTTTCTAATGCGTGTAGTTTATTTGCAGTTAAGTATTTAATTATGTCATACTAATATGCTGTTCAATGAAACAGACTTCAAACAGAATGTAATAAGGTAAGATTCTACTTAGGTTTAGGAAAGGTTAGAACTGCGACCCCACACAGAAACGAACGGCTATCAAAGTAGGTTTTGGGTTAGATTAGAAATGCGACTCCACACAGATACGAACGACTATCAAAGGAGGTTCAGGTTTGGTTTGAATAGTAACCCCATACAGCAACGAACGGCTTTGAAAGTAGGTGTATGTTAGGTTTGAACTCCAACCCCACATAGAAACTAACGGCTATTAAAGTAGGTTTAGGTTAGGTTAGAACTGCGACCCCACACATAAGCAAACGGCTATCAAAGCAGGTTTAGTTTAGGTTAGAACTGCGACCTCACACAAAAGAAAACGGCTATCAAAGTAGGTTAGGTTAGAACTGCGACCCCACACAAAAGCAAACGGCTATCAAAGTAGGTTTAGTTTAGGTTAGAACTGCGATCCCACACATAAACGAACAGCTATCAAAGTAGGTTTAGGTTAGGTTAGAACTGCGACCCCACACATAAGCAAACGGCTATCAAAGCAGGTTTAGTTTAGGTTAAAACTGCGACCCCACACAAAAGAAAACGGCTATCAAAGTAGGTTAGTTTAGAACTGCGACCCCACACAAAAGCAAACGGCTATCAAAGTAGGTTTAGTTTAGGTTAGAACTGCGACCCCACACATAAGCGAACAGCTATCAAAGTAGGTTTAGGTTAGGTTAGAACTGCGACCCCACACATAAGTAAACGGCTATCAAAGCAGGTTTAGTTTAGGTTAGAACTGCGACCCCATACAAAAGAAAACGGCTATCAAAGTAGGTTAGGTTAGAACTGCGACCCCACACATAAGCAGACGGCTATTAAAGTAGGTTTAGTTTAGGTTAGAACTGCGACCCCACACAAAAGCAAACGGCTATCAAAGTAGGTTTAGGTTTGGTTAAAACTGCGACCAGTGCGACCCCACATAGAAACGAACGGCTATTAAAATATGTTTAAGTTAGGTTACAACTGTGACCCCACATATAAGCAAACAGCTATTAAAGTAGGTTCAGGGTTAGTTTAGAACTGCGGAATAAATATTACTAAATTTAAACCAAACTAAAATAAGAATCCGTAAAGGAAAACCTCAAGCACCATTCAAAATTCCCTGATTTAATTTACTGAAAACTATTCTTCGACAGAATGACTTGTCGATGAAATGAAAATACTTGAACCGTTGTCTTTGAAACAACATTCGATTAAATGATTGATGATGATAAATCACAAATATTAAACTTATTTCGGCCACTTTTGAATCTCCTGAGAAAAAAAAACAAAATAGGATTCATTATTTGCAGGAAACCGTATAACATGCATAATATATAACTACATACAATCGAAATGGTAACCTCCTTCTTTTTTGAAGTCGGTTGAAAACATTTTTTTTCATAGAAGTCAAAAACTATGCGTGCGAAGCCGCGGGCAAAAGCTAGTATACTATAATTACAAATACTACAATTACAAGTAATATACTACAATTACAGTAGTATTATCATTCAAATCACGCACTGTACACGTTTGTTTGTACATCTCTTGTTTCATACTTTATAGTTCACTATTTTGCTCAAAGGTTAACTGGAAGGGATTCCTTACAGGGATAAGTTAATATGATAAGTAATGTATGATAGACTCCTGCTGTAATCAAAATGAAGAAAGACAACCTTCAATGCAGCGTTAAAATATATTATAATACAAAAAAATAGAACTAGAGTAACTCTGTAGACGTAAGAAATATCCTACTTTCCATCATCCATAACATATAATGGGCAATGTCGGGCATGGTAGACGATTTGAAGATGATAATAATTAAGTATTGAAGTTTTATAATTGATCTCGTTTGTTAAATAAGGAAGAAATAATAAATAAGTTTTATAAATTGTTTTGTTACGGGTAATGACTAGTAGGTAGATACATATCTAAGCCAGAAGGGCTAGTATACATTTAAATCTGTTGTATTTGACAGTTACTTTACTTTATAGTCAATATATCGAAGGGTGAAAATATTCTAGTAGACGTACGGTCTATGTAAACGACAGTCATAATTTGACCCGTCGATACGTTAACTACAGTAAAGTGAATGTTACAATAAGCTTACATTTATACTAGCCCTTCTGTAAAGTAAGTGGGCGAAAGTGAAGTTAAGGTAGACAAACAAGTGATTTTATACTTTTTCCGGCCAAGGCCTGTAATTAATATAACTTTACTGTCCTCGGTATGCAATCTACTAATTCGATAATTCTGATGTTACTTAATAAGACTAAATAAGTTTTCACAAAAAATATTTTTGTTTATTCTTATGAATTAGAAGTAATTTTGTTTTTTGTTTTCTAATTATAAAAAAAGTTTAGGCTGATTGTTCGTTTTGTTTCGCATTTGAATTAAAAAGATTTATCATACACAGTCTTGTTTCATTTATTTTAAATAGGTATTAAATCCCTTTAATTGTTACTTGTAAAGTGTAGGTTAACGAGGACTTGCTATAACAATAAATAAACCATTTGGATAACATTACAAGATTATAACCTAGTTATCGGAAATGATCTGTCATGTAACGTGTTTTATGCTTAGGAATTCATACAACTAGCTATGATTTTCACGGTTATTTCATAGTTAAAAAACAGCTAAAGTCCAGTAGCGTGTTTATATCATTATTTTTTTAACTAGTAATCCTACACATAAAGTACTATAAACTCTTAAAGTGACTTAGTCGTTATCAAGCTATGCATTGCGTATTCTGCAAAGTATAAAAACAATACTATAAACACGTTAAGTACTTAGCCGTTATTTAGATATGAACTGGTAATTATGCAACGCTATAAAACGGCAAAGGTATAACTTAACGGGGTTTTAAAGGTAAAATCGCTTGCATTTTTGTAATTCTTTGCAACACTAAAACACAAAAACGGTAATTTCTCATAAATATTACATTCGTTTTTAAAATGGTGCACATACAATGTAAGCCTGAATTTAGTTTTAATTTTTTTATAACAGAAGTTCGGAATAAATCTTAAGATTTTCTAGAAATATTTACTTTTAAGTTTTTTGCTCATAACTCAAAACTACAATTTGTGGGTTAGATAGGTTTTAGACAAAGGACGGCAGAATTTACTCTTAATGCGTCTATACTATACGCATAGGTAATAGGAGAGTTCGGTACAGCAGTGGACTATAACAATAAAAAATACAACTAGAAAAAGTGTTACTATTGAAATTGTACTTACAGTTTTGGCGGGAAATTCAAAGAATATCGATGATAGAGTCTGGCTAATGAAATATTGCCCCAACTTTTGGCGGGAAATTCAAAAAATCTAGGGCTGGCCACACATCCATCATTTTTTTAATTTTCCGCCAAAAGTTGGAGCAATATTTCATTAGCCAGGCTCTAGTCGGTGTATCGTAAGTAGATGGGCTTCAATCTGTTAATGGATTCTTTAATTAGCAGGCGTGGTGTCTCACGAGGGTGGTCATTAATTAGTCCGTTGCGTTTTTGCCGCCATGTTGGAAGAGGTGGCGAATCAAATAATGGGGAAATAATTTAATCAGCGCCTCACCGCGGGGTTGTGTGCCTTGAGGGCAGGCCGGAAGGTGGGGTTTGGCGTGCGCGACTAGCCGAGGGGAGGCGAAAAAACCGTGTGGTTGTCGTGGCGTGTGAGCCGCCTTAATAGGTGACGCCGCCCTCTGCGCTCCTCCGATTTGGGTCCGCGGGTTGCACCTTAATCTGAAGATTCCTCGAGCCGATCAGAAGACTCGTATGAAGATTCCCATTGTTGAGCGCAGGCCAGCCGTTCTGCCTTTTGTTGGAGGGGTTACAGACAGGATCAGCCGCATCTTGAAACGTGCTTCTATTAAAACCTATTATAAGCCAATGAAGAAGATGTCGCAGTTTCTGAGGCCTGTTAAGTATAACACCCCCTTACTGAATGCAGGAGTGTATAAGCTGGACTGTGAATGTGGGCTTTCATATGTTGGGCAGACAAAGAGGAAATATCACTACTAGGGTGAAGGAACACATAGCCGATGTCAAGCACCGTCGACAACAGTCTGCGGTTTGGAAGCATGTCATGGATGAACTGAATCATTCTATTAAGTTTGACAAGCCTTTGGTTCTCGTTAAGGAGAAGAGAAACATTCCTAGAATGTTGCGAGAGGCCATTGAGATAATGAAATATCTCAATATAATAAATAATAAATATCCAAACTTTAATAGGATAGAAAGAAGCCTTTCTCTACCACCAGCTTGGGATCCAGTTGTTCATCTGATAAAGGAACAGTCTAGACATAAACCGTGAGGCTGATGTATTTGGCGGTGGTGACCATTACCCCCCTTTTAGTACTGGAAAATTTTTTTACAAAATTATTTAAAATTTCCTTGTAAATCAAAATTGTATGTTTCGGTTTAATGCATGATGATCTTAAGATGTACTACAAATGTTTTTTGAAAAGAGTTGTCCCGCTGAGTTTCTTGCCGGTCCCAATTTTGGGATACCTTCCTTACAATATAATCGTACAAAGGAAGGAAATACTTCTCAGGCAGTAGCGTAGGGATAGAACCGGCGTAGATTATTTATTTTGTCTCTTGTCTTCATTCTGAAAATACTTGTAGTTAGTATGTACATCCACCCTTAAAATGTATTATCTGTGGTTTAGTATATTTTTCTTTGGTGGGTAGTTTTGTACTTATCTTTCTTATTTTGATGGAGGTAGATCTATCAAATTTCCTCCAGTGTCAGTCATCCACAGACCACGAACCCCGTAAATTGTTCGAAACGTCGGAATGAAGTTAAAATTAGTTAATACAAGTATATGCGAGATTGGGGGGTTTGCAGGATTCGGATGCGCGCTTCGGTTGCGTGCGGTCGCGTGCAGTGGTACCCGTGCCATTTTAATTTGTAAATTTGAGAAACTAATTTTGTGATTGGTCGAGTGTGTTAAAATCGTTTTCTTGTTCCTCTTGCGAATTTTATACGAGGCGCTCCACCTACTGGGCGTGTCTAGAGAGTGACGGCTGCTGTTTTGACCGCGTGTTGCCGGGATTTGAAAAGCGTAGTCGATGTTCGCCGCTGTTGTTTATCTCACGTTTGGCTCAGCGGTACGGCGATCGGCTCCCACGCCACCGCTGAGCCAAACGTGAGATAAACAACAGCGGCGAACATCGACTACGCTTTAAGCGCTACGAGCCTGTGTGACGTCAGCCGCTACGGACATAACTGCTACGCCGCATCTGCATGTGCTACGAACTTCTTACGCTACGCAGTTTTGCTTCGTTTACTAGAAATTAAAACGGACTTGAGTGAAGTATGTCCCCGCCTAACAGTAATAAGTCTCAATGCGCCGCGGGTTGTCAGGATGATATACCGGACGATAAAGCAAACACAATTAAGTGCAAAGCGGCAAGGTGTCACAAACTTTTCCACACCAGGTGTGTTAGTGCGGCGAAATTCTCTCAAGCTCAAATAAATTCCTGGGTGTGCCCAGACTGCAAGGCTACAACGAGAAAGGGGGGCGACAATTGGGTATGTCAAGTTTTTTGAAGTGGTGTAAATTATATTTTATTTGGATGATGGGCTTCCTAAGGATCACGAAAAACCAGTTATTTTATTTTTATAACTATTAATTTATTATTAATATTATATATAATATTTTTAATTTATGGCTCACAAGCTAAACGACTTTTGCGCTACTGAAAATTAAAAAAAAAACACATGATGGTTGTCAAATATGTCACTGTCAAAAATAACTACGTCTTTCAACGGTTTTGTTCGTTCGATTGCATTTAGTGGTTTCAGTGATTTATAGAATATTTTTAACGACCTCAGCACGAATTTTGGACTCTTGATCTTGCCGCACTACTCCATGACCCCTGCACGATATTTTGGACAACGTTTGGATCTTCCTGTGACTACCTACGCTCTGCTTTTTGGACTACGTTTTCTTGCCTTTCTGACGACCCTGGTTTTGACTATTGGACTGCTTCACGTACATCTAGATACAATGAATAGTGACTGCAACCGAACCGTGACGGAGTATTACAGAGATATGCTCATGTGCTTCGTACCCAGCTGTAAGAAATACAGACGCGACTTTCCCGACTCAGCTTTTCTATGTGTTCCAAAATGTTTACAACCAACTTGGTGTCACGCGTTGGATATAAATTGCCCGAAACGGACCCTATATGTTTGTGAAGAGCATTTCAATGTGAGTGTAGTGACTATTCTATGTATCAAAATTATACTCAATAACACGTTTTTATTGTTATTATATACGTAGTTATTTTTGACAGTGACATATTTGACAACCATCATGTGTTTTTTTTTTAATTTTCAGTAGCGCAAAAGTCGTTTAGCTTGTGAGCCATAAATTAAAAATATTATGAATAATATTAATAATAAATTAATAGTTATAAAAATAAAATAACTGGTTTTTCGTGATCCTTAGGAAGCCTATCATCCAAATAAAATATAATTTACACCACTTCAAAAAACTTGACATACCCAATTCCCTTACGCCAGTACGAGGTAATCCAACCGCTGACGCGAGCCGATCTCAGTTGCCGTCTGAGAATGTCACGGTGCGTAATAAAAAGACTCAGTCATACTCCGGTATAAATATTATTAATGCCGATTTAAATGAACCGGAAAAGTTACTAGCGCCGTCGGATGGTGATACTGGAGTATCTAGTCGACTTCAACTTCCTTGTTCGGAGCCTGTCAACGAGGACTCGGAAATCTCAACCTTAACTGCGGAGATCAGAGGCCTGCGTGGTGAGGTGTCCAATATACAGATTCAAATAAAAGAAGTGCTTAGCAAACTTGCGCACCATACCGACCGCTTGGAGTGTATATCGAACAGAATTTCGGACAGCGAGTTAAGAATAAAATATCTTGAAGACAAGCAAGGGCAGACCACTGACCTTCAGGAAACAGTCTCTAGGCTTCAGGACCAGTTGAACAGGCAAGAACAGGTCGCATTGAGAAATGATGTTGAGATTATTGGGTGCCCTGAAAGTCCTAATGAAAATCCTATCCACATTGTCCTCTCTGTTGCAACGAAAATCGGACTAGATTTCTCTCATAGTGACATTGATGCGGCCTGGAGGGCAGGCCCTAGATTCCGCCCTGCTACGGCGCCGGACATGAAAGGGGTTAACCACCGAGTACATCCTCGTCCGATTGCCGTCCGCTTCATCCGTCGATCGATGCGTGACGATTTCCTAAAAGCTGCGAAATCTAGGCGGAACGTTACGGCTGAAGATCTAGTGATAAATGGCAAGTGTACTCAGAGAATTTTCGTTAACGAGCGGTTAACCAGAGATAACCGGCTGCTTTTTCGTGCTGCAAGAGAACGGGCGACGGTTGCTAAGTTCAAACACTGCTGGACATCATCAGGTTCGGTTTATGTGCGAAAGTACGACGGAGCTGCCGCTATTCATATCCGCAGTCCCTTGGACTTGGACCATGTTTTTGGGAATATTTACAAGGAGCACGAAAACAGCTGTGCAATGCTCGGCAGCGGAACTGCGGTGGACTCTACAGATTCTCGGAGTACGGCGGCAGTTTCAGAAAGAGCAGATCCATCAGGAGTGTAGCATTTGTGCTTCAATATGTTTCCAAACCCATCCATGCTCATATTTTACCTGCATGTTAGTCATACTGTACATAATATTACTGCTAATTTTACACGTTTATTCTTACACTTACACACTTATTTCCACACATACACTTAATAACAGAGGTCATATTTATAGTTCTCAAGTGCATCCGTTTCAGCAACAGGTCTCTAGTCGCCTACCTAGCTGCTTTTTTCTTAAGCCATGGCCGGACTAGACATGGGAAATGAACTTGACAATTCTTTCCCTGTTAACTGTCATGTTGCTGATTCGGCGGAGCACTGTTTAAAAATTATAACTTCTAGCTTCTCTATCAAAGTTCTTACTTTTAACATAAGAAGCCTTCAACATAACTTTAACCAGTTTCTAGTAACCTTCGACCGACTAAAAATTGATTTTGACGTTGTTGTTCTGACTGAATGTTGGCTGAAGGACGGGTCTGCTATTGGTCAACTCGAGGGATATAATTCTTACCGCACTGTAAGATCTTATAATCAAGCTAGCGGTGTAGTCGCGTATGTCAGGAAAGACCTAAATGCTATAGTTACCGAACCACTAATTCAGGACACGGATTATCTTTTTATACGTGTACCAGATCATTTTTCATTGCTAGGTTTATACCGTTCTCCTTCTTTTGTGAACCCTTTTCCCTTCATTCACTCCTTAGATTCGTTTATTAAAAACGATACTCTGAGCCCTAACTGCTTTATAGTTACGGGTGATATTAATATCAACATTAACTCTCCGTCAGATGTTCATGTTTCGGAATACCTATATATGTTGGCTGGTTTAGGCTTTATACCGGCTATTGATAAACCTACGAGAAATAACACCTGCCTTGATCATTTCTTTGTGAGGTCGGTGAAAGATTTTGCGTCGGCAGTTTGTGTCTCTGATATTACTGACCACGACTTAGTTATGATCGGCCTTACGACTCCTAACAAAGCTAAGCCCGCCAAACCATCCAGATTTGTTATCAAGCATGATTTTAAAGCTATGTGTGCGGAACTTGAACACGAGAACTGGCAGGCAGTCACTAGTGGGACTTCAGCTTCTGAAGCCGCCGATACATTCTCCTCTATATTGACTAAATTAGTATCAAAATATACATCTCGTAAATTTGTAAGTAATTCAAAACTTATTTTAAAACCTTGGATGACTCCAGGTTTGATTAAATGTGCTAGAGTCAAGGATAAACTGCACCTTAATTACAAGAAAAATCCACTAAATGAAATAGCGAAAGTAACTTATACCAGATACCGGAACTTTTATATAAATATTTTGCGAAATACCAAGCATGACTATGATCGGAGGCAACTTTTAGATAACAAAGATAACCCAAGGAAGCTTTGGAATACTATCAGAGACATAACTCACCTCAACCGGGATAGGCATACACCCCATGAATTAGCGTCTATTAAACCTAATATTTCTGATTCCCTCAATTACACCAATGATTTTTTCTCATCAGTGGGTAAAAACCTGGCAACTAACATACTCCTCGAAAAAAACACTACCGAGGCAAACCTTGCATCTGAAGTTACTGTAACTAATTCCTCCTTTAAGTCTATGTTTTTAAATCCTACTGATGTTAGTGAAGTAGAGGAATTAATAATGTCCTTGAAATGCAATTGCGCGTCCGGTATCGACGATATAAACACGAGTATCCTAAAGAATCTAAAAGCCTATATCGTCAAGCCGCTTGTTTATATTTTTAACCTGAGCATCTCTTCAGGCTGTTTTCCAGAAGGATGGAAGGTTGCTGCCTTGGTCCCAATTCACAAAGGAGGTGACAAGAGCTATCCGGGGAATTATCGTCCTATTTCTCTCCTTAATAATTTATCTAAGATGCTAGAAAAGATTGTTAATAAACAATTGATTAATTTCCTTGAAGCGAGACACCTGCTCTCCCAAAGACAATTTGGTTTTCGGAAAGGCAAGTCTACTGAACAGGCTGCCACCTTGCTGGTCAATCTTGTCTCGTCTTACCTTGACAAAGGTGAATCTTGTGTGGGAATCTTCTTGGACCTGGCCAAGGCGTTTGACACCGTCTCAATCCCGATATTGCTGAGGAAACTTGAACTGTTGGGAATTCGTGGTATCGCTTGGAGTTGGTTCAATAGTTATCTCACGAACCGGAAGCAGTGTGTCAAATTCAGTGGCTTGGTCAGTGAATCAGTCCCGATATCCTTCGGTGTACCGCAGGGAAGTATTCTCGGTCCTACCCTGTTTCTGATTTACCTTAACGACATGATCTCTTTGTCTGTTAGACAGGCTGAGATCATCTGCTATGCAGACGACACTGCTCTGCTATTCCACGATGTTTCCTGGGAGCGTTGTTTTGCAGCTGCGGAAACAGGTCTGTCGGTGATCGCCAAATGGCTTGCTGACAACCTGCTTTCGCTCAATATTTTAAAAACAAATTATTTGTGCTTTTACAAAACTGGTTCCTCTGCCCCCCGCTCACGTCCTGATCTCAAGCTCTTTTATGACAGTTCACCACATTCAATTATTAATTCAAGTGGAGTCTGCGATGTAGTGAAGAGTTGTAAATCTATTAAGTATTTGGGCATTACACTGGATGAAAATCTAAACTTTAAGAAACACATCGAGTCAGTGTCGGCCAGAGTGAGAAAGGTAGTATTCATTATGAAGTTACTAAGAAAATCTGCGTCAATGGAATTACTAAAACTTGTATATGTTTCGATGTGCGAGTCTATCCTGTCGTACTGTATTGGCGTCTGGGGGGGGGTTCCACTAGCTCTGCACTTCTACCTCTTGAAAGAGCTCAGCGGTTTGTTCTTAAAGTTATTTATTTTTTCATATTAGCTACTATCCTTACAGGTTAAACCTAATACAATAGTGCCTTAACTAATCTTAAATACCTAATTTTATCCTAATTCCTTACATAATAACACAGTACATATAAACACATTTTAATAAATTCTGACAATGGACAGTGAAAAATATCAACCCTCTCAGCAACTAGATTCAGTGTGCGGACGGTGCGACTCAGAGGCGCCTTACGAAGCAGGTTGGTTCTGCCGACCGGCTCCGTCAGCAACCGCGGCCGTCGCCTTCGCTCCACGTACCGCTCGGGCACGCACAGGCTCAGCTGCTCCAATATGCCTGGGTTACACACGTTGCCACGAAGAACCCTCACTATGTAGCACGCGAGTGCCAGGTCCCTGCGCGTTTCCAGCTTGTTGTAACCCACCATGCCCAATACAAACAGTGTGGGATACATCAGAGGATAGAAAGGATACACTCCGTACCGTTTCCAATACAAGTACCGTGTAAACTTATTTTGTATCCTTTCTATCATGATCATATATTTTGCCTCGTGTGGGGCCCATATTGCAGCATTGTATTCCAGTTGACTTCTGACAAGAGCATTGTACAAAGCTGACACAGCGTTCACGTTTGAAAACTCCACTGCTTGTCGAAGTACGAAGCCTAGGATTCGAAACGCCTTTTTGCATGTGCTGACAATATGGTCCTTAAAAGAGAGATCTGCCTTTAAGCGTACGCCTAAGTCCTTTACAGAGTCTACTCTTTTTAATTGTGCCCCTGCTACCGCGTAGTTATATATGAGTGGCGTTTTGGCCCGAGTAAATGTAATTATGTTGCACTTATCCACATTAAACTCTAGTTTATTACTACGAGACCACTTCACCACCCTGTCCACATCCCGCTGCAGGCGCTCGCAATCTCCCTCATCCTTGACCGCCAGGAGCAACTTGAGGTCGTCAGCAAACAGAAGACACTTCGCATCCTTGACCACTTTTGGCAAGTCGTTGATCATGATAATGAATTCTAACGGCCCCAAGTTACTCCCCTGACTTACTCCGGTCCGGGTGAAATATGGCTCAGACCTGTATCCTGCATACTCTACGTACTGCTGGCGGTCCCTCATATAGTTTGCAAAAAACTGCAGCAATTTGGGAGTGCAGCCAACCGCCGCCAACCTCGCCAACAAAACGTCATTATCGACCATGTCGAATGCTTTTTTGAAGTCGAAGTATGCGGCGTCCACTTGCACTCCAGCATCCACATGAGGAACCGCGTAAGCCATGGCGTTGAGCAAGTTGCTGGTCGTACTCCGCGACTTTTAAACGTTATGCTTGGGAAGCCCCGGTGGTTCTCCACGGTTGCCCTTTTTCAACTCGCTGACGTCCTCAGTGTTAGACAATTAATGATTCTGCGAGTTACAATGGATATACACCTTAATACTTTAAAATCTAAAGAATATCCTGTTCTTATTAGTAAACGTATTTTTAAAATACCTATTCCTAGCGTTAATACTGTATTTGCAAGGCGATTCCCTAGGTCTCTGCATCCGTATATTTACAATTCAGTAGAAAAAGCATGTTACATTGCTAGTAATTCTCCTCGTGAAGCAAAAATCAAGATTCGGAACTGGTTGAAAGGACTTGGCTACAGCCAAACCGAGAAGCTCCTAAAGGTCTTAACTTAAAATGATAATTACATACATCTACGATCTCAAAAACGGCCTCTCACCCACTCACCTACAACATTATCTCTCTCACACACACACACACACACACACGCACCCACTCACACACGTTCCCACTCACACGTACACTTCCTAACACACAAACATACAGATAGATATTGTTTACTCAATAGATAAAAGTATTAGTCTAATTAGTCTCGCTCAGCTTTCAATAAATCCTTAGTATCATAATTTTTGTAAAGTGAATCTTAGCAACGGCTGTAGGTAATCGAAGTAAAACACAATGTAAATCACTTCCTTTAAAACCGAATCTGGTCGCCACGTGACAGGCATTGCCTAGTGTGGGGCCGCAGGATATTTCGCCGCCCCCGGCGAATACTAAGATAACTGCCATTACCATGGTTTTAGTGTTATGTCATATTTGAAATCTGTGGGTGCTAATGCATCTGTTGAATTTTTTTCGTAATTTTTATACAGTTATTTATGGAGATAAAAAAAAAATGCAATGTTATTCTTTGATCTTATTGATCTCTTAAATTGCCAGAATAAACGTATATGAAGATAATATCAAAAATAATTATTAGCCCTTACGCTATAAACGCTCGTATCATGATATTCGCGTGAAAATCATTCTACGACAAAAAGACATCAGGCAGTTATCATTTTATTCTCGTATTAAAAATCTTCTGTCTGTTCGGATATCGTCCTTTAGTAAAGATTATCTATTTATGCGAAACATTAAAACGTATTATCTTCCTTTTCATTTACATACGTTTGACAATCAAAAATTGAAATGGTAGATACAGTACCGCGGGAAATTCCTAAAACGTACCTAGTAATGTTTGTGTACTAAATGAGAAATCAATCAGTGCGTTCAGCGTGATGGCTCACCCTACGCAAACCACTAACGCTGTCAGTCTATCAGCCGGAGGACCGAAGGCTCGACAGCTCGCCCTACGGGAACCACTCACGCTGTCAGTCTATCAGCCGGAGGACCGAAGGCCCGACAGCTCGCCCTACGAGAACCACTCACGCTGGCAGTCTATGAGCCGGAGGGCCGCAGGCCCTACAGCTCGCCCTACGCGAACCACTCACGCTGTCAGTCTATCAGCCGGAGGACCGAAGGCCCGACAGCTCGCCCTACGCGAACCACTCACGCTGTCAGTCTATCAGCCGGAGGACCGAAGGCTCGACAGCTCGCCCTACGCGAACCACTCACGCTGTCAGTCTATCAGCCGGAGGGCCGCAGGCCCTACAGCTCGCCCTACGTGAACCACTCACGCTGTCAGTCTATCAGCCGGAGGACCGAAGGCCCGACAGCTCGCCCTACGAGAACCACTCACGCTGGCAGTCTATGACCCGGAGGGCCGCAGGCCCTACAGCTCGCCCTACGCGAACCTCTCACGCTGTCAGTCCATAAGCTGGAGGGCCGCAAGGCCCGACAGCTCGCCCTACGGGAACCACTCACACTGGCAGTCTATGAACCGAAGGGCCGCAGGCCATACAGCTCGCCCTACGCGAACCACTCACGCTGTCAGTCTATGAGCTGGAGGGCCGCAGGCCCTACAGCTCGCCCTACGCGAACCACTTACGCTGTCAGTATACGAGCTGGAAGGCCGCAGGCCCTACAGCTCGTCCTACGCGAACCACTCACGCTGTCAGTCTATCAGCCGGAGGACCGAAGGCCCGACAGCTCGCCCTACGAGAACCACTCACGCTGGCAGTCTATGAGCCGGAGGGCCGCAGGCCCTACAGCTCGCCCTACGCGAACCTCTCACGCTGTCAGTCCATAAGCTGGAGGGCCGCAAGGCCTACAGCTCGCCCTACGCGAACCACTCACGCTGTCAGTCTATCAGCCGGAGGACCGAAGGCCCGACAGCTCGCCCTACGCGAACCACTCACGCTGTCAGTCTATCAGCCGGAGGACCGAAGGCTCGACAGCTCGCCCTACGCGAACCACTCACGCTGTCAGTCTATCAGCCGGAGGGCCGCAGGCCCTACAGCTCGCCCTACGTGAACCACTCACGCTGTCAGTCTATCAGCCGGAGGACCGAAGGCCCGACAGCTCGCCCTACGAGAACCACTCACGCTGGCAGTCTATGAGCCGGAGGGCCGCAGGCCCTACAGCTCGCCCTACGCGAACCACTCACGCTGTCAGTATATGAGCTGGAAGGCCGCAGGCACTACCTGCGAAAGACGAAGGCCGAGCCTTGCATAGGGCCGAAGGCCCGGAGCATCCAAAGATATAAATATTATTTAGCGATATACTTTCTCAAAGGCTTCGGTCATCGATGACGTCTTCCTAGGACTGACAGAAACAGATGCTCTAAATATAACATTTTCGGTAAGCCTTCAAGCATAATCGTATTCCAAGGCAGGTTTATTTGAATTTTAATGTCGTTTCTCTTACTCTTCTGACAGATATTCCATTAGTTCGAATAAAATTCGGGAATGCAATCGAACGGAAATGGTATTCAAATTCATATTATAGAACCCATATCAGTGCAGTTCCAGATCAAAAGTCACGGCACAGCGGAACGAAGAATGTTACTTGTGGTATTATGCTGGGCATCAACAGTTCATAAGATGCAGGGAAGTGCAGTCGATCGTAGCCGTGGTTTATTTAGGTTCGAAATGTTTCGCTGCTTCTTCAGTCAGCTGCTTCAGTCTTTAGACAGTCTACAGATTGAAGAATTAGATTGCACAAATTAACTGAAAAGAGACCTTACAACGATGAAGCGTTAATTGAAATGGATAGACCGGGGAATAATATATTACAAGTAACGAACTACAAAAGGGTTGAGTTTAGCTGATCAATAGATGTGTCATCAGCAAAAGTATGAGACATATATGTACTTATGTGTAAACAAACATTATTCATAAGCAGTTTATCTATATTATATCCAGATTGAAAGCTTGTCGCACAATTTTTAGGCCTCGACTCCGACAAAATTTTAATTTGAAAAGAATGTAAATAAACTTCTTATGGATAATATTTGTTTATATATAGGTATTTCATACTTCGCTATATATCATATACTACACTATTGTTCAGCTAAATTCAACCCTTTTGTGGTTCGTTAGGTAAGACTTACAAAACCGTGGATTTTATGAATGTCATGGTTTATTTTTTCTTTATATTGTTTACTATAAAAGCTTGTCTTTAAAAACATTTTTTTACCTCTAATTTATTCTTTTATGATAAATTGATAATGGCAGGGAACCCTTGGCGCGCGAGTCAGACTGGCACTTGGGCGGTAATTTCTGATATATTAACTTATATACCTAAGTGGATTGACTGCAAAATGTATAAACAAAGGACTTCATGTTTTATGGCTATATTAAATAATGTTAGAAAAATTGAGGAGATACCCGATCATAATAATAAAATTTTAGTAATGGTAAGTAATTAATTATTTTATCTACATCCATGTCATAAGTTTTCTACAATATGTTTAGCTGTTGATGACGAATGGAAACTCGTTCAGTATAGACGATATCGTAATAAGTTTATAGGTAAAACGGGGAGTGCTGTGCCGTTATCAAATATGAAATTTAAAGCGGCAGATGTTAAAGTGCCGATGTTTGTATCTAATGTAGACAAATCCGTAACGGAGAAAGATATATCAGATTATATATATGAAAAAACTCAGGATCGAGTAAAGTTGGATAGGATTTCTATGAAACGTGATAAAGGGTATATCTCTTATAAAATGTATGTAAGTAAATCGAAATTACGAGATTATTTAAACGATAGCCTGTGGCCTTCTGGTATAACGTTTCGTCGCTTTGTTATGTTTAGAGGGAAATCCACGGAAAATGAAAACAGGTCGAGTAAAACTGAGAACGTGAATAAATGTCAGAAAAATGTAAAATAGTTACCTTTAATTGTAGGTCTGCAAAAAGGTCCGTGGACGGCATAAAGTCTTTGTGTAAAAATGCTGACATTGTGGCGTTGCAGGAGACATGGCTGCTGCCTTTTGACCTACCGTTTCTTAGTACTATAGATGAGGATTTTGGATGGACGGGTAAATCGGCTGTTGACGTGTCTTCTGGGCTTCTGAAGGGGCGAGCTCATGGTGGCGTTGGGATCCTATACCGGCGGAGTGCGTTTAGTGCGGTATCCGTGGTCGAGTGTGAGAGTAACAGATTAACTTTTGTGAAACTGTCTACCGGTGACGTGTCGTTCTTGGTGGGCTGTGTTTATATGCCTACGGACTCGAATGACAATATGCCAATATTCACGGAGTGTTTAGGAGCGATTTCCTCGACTATAGCGGACAACTGTGATGTACAAGCTGTGTTTATGCTGGGGGATTTTAATGCACACGTAAATGCGCCATTTTACAGTGAAATGATGGATTTCTGTTCTGAGCAGAAGTGGATTTGTGCGGATGTTGATAAGTTGGGACCTAGTTCGGATACTTATACATATATAAGTGATATACATGGATGTAGGAGATGGTTGGACCATTGCCTAGTGACTAAATGTGCGTGGAACACAATTAGCGACATTAAGGTTATGAATGATGTGTTTTGGTCCGATCATTTCCCTGTGTTGGTAGAATGTAATATTAGTTTATTACAGCCTGTGATTGATAACTGTGATAATTATTTAAATAGTGGTGTGATATGGGGCGAAAGGCAGGAGGAACAAATCTATAGATATACGAGTATTTGTAATAATATACTGAAGGATATTGACTTTCCTGACTCGCTTAGGGACTGTTGTGACGCGATGTGTAATGATTGTAATCACTTTAAATATATAGATGAAATATATTTCAAGGTCATTGATACATTATCTAATGCTGCGAGGATGACAGCTAAGTCTGTGAGGCGGGCCAGGGGTCGATGTCTAGCAGGCTGGAACAAATATGTTGCAGAATCGCATCGAGAAGCTCGGCTTTATTTCCAGATGTGGGAATTAGCTGGCAAACCGCGTCTAGGTAGGATTTTCGAGATGATGCACCATACTAAAAGAGTGTTTAAATCCAGAGTCAGATGGTGTCAAAACAAGCAGGAGCAGATAATAGCCGATAAGCTGGCTGTCTCACATGGAAGTAAAAAGTTTAAGGATTTCTGGAAAGGAACCAAGAAAATGGAAATAAGGCCTGGCTTGCCGGTGAGCGTTGACGGTAAGTCGGATTGCGCAGAGATTGCTAACATGTTTAGTGAACACTTTAATGTAAAATCTCTGTTAGATCTAAAATCAGACTCTCCGTTAGCTGTCAGTGGGGAAGTCGGGGGCGGGCGTACTACCTTTTTTACTTCTAAGCAGATTGGTAAAATTATCAGTAATATGAGGAGGGGTAAGTCGCCTGGTCACGACGGCCTTAATGTGGAGCACTTTAAATATGCTGGGGTACATCTTCCACGAGTGTTGTCCTTGTTGTTAAATTTATGTATTGGACACTCTTATCTTCCAGAGGCGCTTATGAGGACGATTGTTGTACCGGTGGTCAAAAACAAAACGGGTGACTTATCTGATAAGGCAAACTATCGGCCTATCTCGTTAGCTACAACAACAGCTAAGATACTTGACCGTGTGCTTGACGAGGTGTTGGACGGGTACTTGAGTATTCATGACGGACAATTTGGTTTTAGAGCGGGCCTATCCACTGATAGTGCTATTCTATGTCTTAAGCACACGGTGAGGTATTATACAGATAGGAAAACGCCCGTCTATGCCTGTTTCCTCGATTTGTCCAAGGCATTTGATCGAGTCAATTATGATCTGCTTTGGCATAAATTAAGGGAGACTGGCATACCACCGGAGTACGTGCAGTTGTTTGAGCACTGGTACAGCAATCAGTCTAACCAGGTCAGATGGGCAAGCAGTTTATCCGATGAGTATAAGCTTGAATGCGGGGTAAGACAGGGGGGTATTACCTCCCCGAAGCTCTTCAACTTGTATATGAACGAGTTGATAGACGGGCTTAGTAGCATGCATGCTGGATGCTATGTAGGTAGCACTTGTGTTAATAGTATAAGCTATGCCGATGATATGGTGCTACTGAGCCCGTCTGTCAGTGCGTTGGAGCAGTTGCTTGCCCATTGCGAATCCTACGCGTCGGCCCACGGACTGGAGTACAATACTAAGAAAAGTGAGGTGTTGATATTTAAGGCAGGTAAAATTAAGCCATATTATGTACCACCTATAGTGTTGAACTCTAGCCCTTTAAATATAGTCGATAGGATCAAATACCTGGGACATATCATCACAAGTGATTTGAGGGATGACTTGGATGTGGAAAGGGAGCGTAGGGCGTTGGCGGTTCGGAGTAATATGATTACCCGCAGGTTTGCTCGTTGTTCTCGTGATGTTAAAATCACGTTATTCAAAACCTATTGTCAATCTTTCTACACGAGCAGCCTGTGGGTCCGGTACACAAAACGAGCTTACAACGCCCTGCGGGTCCAGTACAATAATGCTTTTAGAATGCTGATGGGACTACCGAGTAGATGCTCTGCATCGGGCATGTTTGTGGAGGCACGCACGGATTGTTTTCAGGCTGTAATCCGAAAAAATATAGTCTCCCTACTAAGCCGCGTAAGACATAGTCCCAACAGCATTTTAAAAAGCATTGCTGAAAGATATGACTGTCCGATGCTCAAACACTGGACTGAGCAAATTAAAAGTGTAGCTCAGATTGTAGTTTAAATGAGATAGCTGGTGGTTCTATGTTTTAAATTTAATTTAATTGTGATTTAATTTCGATTTAATTTAATTTGATTTAATTTAAGTTTATTTAATTTTAATTTTATTTAATTTTATCTTAATCCTGTTTTTATTTTAGTTATCATTTGATTGAATATTAATATTCACTAACACTAGGTTAAGGTTGTCCCTTGTTCTGTGTACTACTAACACCTATGGATGTATGCTTGTCCGAAATAAAGAGATTTATTATTATTATTATTAGCGGCGGTAAGCAAATAGCCTACTTTAAGAAATCTGTATCTGTGGGTGTATCATAATTTTTACTTTACGATATCGGCAACCGATATCTTAATCACAATTAAATTTCGAACATTCTGTTAAAAAGAAAAAACACACTTTAACTTCGATTATCGAATTAATCGATTTGTAATTTCATTCACATTAAAATTCATATTCCATACATTCTTCTAAATGTCGAATACTGAGAATCGATTTGAGAATCGATATCGACTCAAGACCTTACCTGGTTTATGAATTAAAAAAAACTAATGTCAGTTCAGTCATTTGTTTTGTTTGAATTGTTTCAAACAAGGAGGTTGGAGGGTTGCCTATAGGTTACACACTAAAGAGGTCCGTGCTCTGTGGTTTCAAACATACAACTTTTTTGGACTGTTGACTTGAAAGTTAAATATTATCGAGTTCGTTGTGAAATATTTACACTGAAAAATTATTTATGACGACGAAGACAGTGATGTTGAAATGTGTGAAACACCACCAGAAATCCGGGACGCCGTGACCAATAATTTGCTGCCACAAAAATAAACATATGTAGAAAACTTATTATATGCATGTAGATAAAGTTATGTATGTGACTGTACATAATTAGGCATTAAACACTCGTGTGATCTTAGGCGAGTTTCATAAAACCACACTCATGTTTCATGCCTCTTATTATGCGCCAGCCACATAAATAACTAATAATCATTCTGCCAATTTACTTATTAGGTTTAAGTTTAACTATTTCAATTTTATTGTTCAATAAAATTAATGCTGATTACCATATTACAGTTTTATTTTTAATCTAGATTAAAAGCCTTTTTTTAAAAATATTAACACTCAATTTACCGGAATAATGTGATATTGTAGCATTATACTCACTAGCTTGCACCCTGGTCACCCTCTGTATAAAATTATAACATGATGGTGCAATATTTGGTGTTGGCGTAGCCGCAATGTGAATAAAATGATAATCGATATTATTATATCCTTGATGATGGTAAATTTTGACTAACTTGTTGTTTTTGAAATAACTTTTTTTCAGTATGCTTAAGAAGAGGTTACCCTATTTTTTGAGAATGCTACAAAAATTAGCTATCGTTAGAACTTTACATAATTTGCATACGTTTAGTATTAATGAAGTTAACGACAAAAACATGTTTTTATTTTTTCCTGAAAAATTAGGTTTTTGCAGTTATCATTTTATTCGCCGGGGGCGGCGATTTATGTATTAGTTTTAAGGTTTTTCATTTCAAATAAATAATTTTTTTTTTTTTTTTTGTTTATCCGTTTTCATAGTTTTATTTCATGGAAATTGGAATGTTAATAACTAAATTTTTTTATCCTACACAAAATTAAATAAGAAGATACGGATGTAACGTCATGCTCGAAACGTCAGGGCGATATTTTCTCAAACTTGCAAAGAAATCACGTACGTCAAATTGGATCCGGAAGTAGGTGTCATGTAGCTAGTCAGAATATTTAACTTGATTGTATAATGGAATTTCATAACTATTGTGAACTCCTAGGCCTGCAAAGTACTGGAAATTTAATTGACAAGTGACTTATGTCGATCTAGTCATATATAGAAAAGACATAAAACGAATGTCAATGACACCGGGCAAAATATTAGATACTTAGCTCTAATACTCACAGTAAAAAAAAATACAATGCTGATTTTTTTAAATATTGTTGATTTCTATCCTTATTTGACTTATTTGTTTGTTTACTTCCGGTTTTTTATTTCACTGCAAGTTTGAGAAAAGCACAATACTTGCCAGCATTTTTAATTGCAAAATTAATATTTTTCTAGTTTCTCAAAAATAAAATTCATGTTATTTATTAAAATTCCTTGATAAATACAGCTTGTAATGAGCACTATTTTGTTATTATTGTATAAGTTAATCATTTATTCAAGTTAAAAATGTTTGTAACATCGACTCCACTGCTCTATGTTCAATAAATGCCACCAAAATCCTAACCCTAGTCATAACGTATCAGTGTCAATCAGTGGTGATTGCAAACGTAGCGGTATTTATATCTGTAAGTGGTAAATGGACATTTTCGCGAGAAGAGATCCAAAAAAAATTTTTTTTAAGGTAGGTAAATTTAATGTTTTTCCTACTCAGAATAACGAGTTCTTTCAATCTAGGAGAAAAAAAGGACAAGAAAAAAACGGTCCCACATTTTTCATACATTTTACATGCTCTCCACTTTGTAACCGCTGTACAAAGTGTTTGAAAAACGGTTACGTAATAGAAACAAAAAGTTGGGACACTTTTTTTCTTCTAGTAGGATCGAAAGAGCTCGTGATTCTGAGCAGGAAAAACATAAAATTTACCTGTTTCAGAAAAATAAGTTTTTGGATCTCTTCTCGCGAAAATGCCCAAATACGTTGTGGAAAATTCCATAATTAGTTATACCAAACTCAGAAGTAGCTGCAAGTTTGGCGTGGATTGAGCCACACAATGATTTACAATAATTATGACTATCAAAGATCTGCAATAGTGTGCTTGAGTTGTGAAGTACAACTCAGCTACTCACTATTACTCAATATTATTTGAAAAAGCAAGTCCCGCTGAGTCTCTTGCCGGATTCTTTTCAGGAACAGTGGTGTAGGGTTAGAACCGGAAGTAGCTTTTTTTTCTCTCATTTGCTATTTAATTTAACGATTCACAAGCGCTCGTTGCTAGGCCTAATTGAATAAAGAATATTTTGACTTTGACAATTGAGACATATCAATAGTATTCTTCGTCAAAGAAAATCCACTAGAACTTCAAGTTATTTACAAAACTGGATAGAAAACTACGGTTAATTAAAATTTGATCCCGACCGTTCCGTGATACATTGTAATGATTGTGATTTTTCTATTACCCAGCTCAAAAAAGAGAAGTCAACTATACTTGACCAAACCTGTGGTTTATGTTTCGATTGACTGTAAGTAAATGTGACGACGCATAAAAATGATCACTTTAAAAAATGAGTAGGTACTCCTGAGTATTAAAAAGCCAGTAACGTTTAAAATTAATAACTTCAAAACATAAAAATGACTACAATGATTGTATAAAAATTGCCTACACTCACATAATAGACGGAAGGAAGACAATTTGCGTCATTTTCATACCCCAACTTTTTTATATTTCGTCTAACGTAAGTGTGGATATTTTTATACTATGTCAAAATTATATTGGGACGAAATTATATAAGTAGTCATATTTATACATCGCCTTATTTTCTTAGTGTCATTATACGCATAAATTGCCATGGTCAATTCAGAGCAATTTGAATTCACCCCAGAAAATATGGAAAAAGTCGCAGTTATTTACTCATTTTTTAATTGTAAGTATGAAAATGCATATAATATGGCATATCAGGACTTTGAAGCTCTTATTCCGGTAACTTCATGTTCCAAAATTATGTTTTTGTTCTGATCTCAACTAAGTCCAGATAAATTCCGTTATATTTTATATTTATGACACGACACGACCGCCCTAAAAACATTTTAAATAAATTTAATAAGTGAGTATGAGTATGAATATGATTTTAGATTTATGGCAAATGTCGACTCCATAGCTTGCCATTAGTCTTACCGTGCGATGAAAGCTCCGATGCCTAATTCATAAGCCACCTGGAATCAAACTTAGCAGTTGGCAGGCTTTGTATCTCTGTCCTGTGTAACATTTACAAACATTTATATTAATTATACAAGTTTTACGAAATAAAGAAATGTTTACATGTTTGACATTAAATATGTTATTATAATATACGTCTGCTTTCGCAGCATAAGCATCAGCGGTGAAAACTGACATACGACCCCAACTAACATTTTAGCGATAAAACTACTTAGTTCTACAAAAGCTGTACATTCTTTCGAGGCTTCTAATCCCAACTCGGACGTTGGCAAACTAGGTATTGGTTCTTTGGTTTATATCTGACATGTAAAATATATTTTTTTACAATTTAAATCTAATTATTAATCATTTATTTATAATTATAAAACATGTCAGTACAAAATTAATGATAATAAAAAGAAAACTTAAAACTACACTTAACACTGAACATCTTAAAAAATAACTAAATTACACAAAACCTTAAAAATACACACCCTAATCAAATAAACAGCCCCTCAAGAATGTTCCCGGCGCAAAAGTGCCCATCAGACTCGCAGCGTTTCCGCGTTGAACCGCAATGGACAACCTTTGCGCCAGGAACCATCCAGAGCGGGGGTCATGACCCCTCTCCAGCAGACGGCGATTATTAATTGCATTTAAAACAATAAAAGCAAAAATAATACTAAGCAAATAAACAACCAACAAACCAACTGACGAATGGTATACACTTCTGGTGTTTCAAGTTACTTATAATTTATTGTATTTTATTTATGCTCTAAACATTTCGCTTGGCACTCGGCGTCCCACACGGGAAGCAACCTCGCGGATCTCCCATTAGGTTCCCTCGCACTTTTGCACCCGCAAATTCAAATGAAATTGCATAATTTGCGGGCCCCGGCGGGGTGAGGCCTCCAGGGGGCCGAGGGAGGCCGAGACGTTTTTTGTGCCTAATGAAGTCCATTTAAGGCGTTGCAGCGCTGTATGCATCCTTATAAATACAGTTGAAAGGATGTAATTTAATTTCACGGGTAAATTTTGTACATTCAAGAAAATAAATTGAGTGTTACTTTAATTTTTCAATGAGTTGTTGGAAATTTTAGAGAGGGCAAGATAATCTGTAGCATTGGCTACTTTGGCTAGGAAGTTATTATTTTCAGTTTTAATTTATAAATAAACGTAAGTAGTAGAGGAAGGCGTTGTTCCGATGTGTAGGACAGTTTCGCTGTCTTGGATAAATACGACGGTTGTTTACAGCATCTATTAAAGTATAATCATCCTGTTTAGTAAAAACTTCGTCACTTTTAACATTTGAACGGATGTATTCGCTTTTTTATTCCGAGATATTCGAATCTACAGTCGAATAGTTTAAAGCATAACATAAAAAGATTGAATTGCGGGTAATTGTCATTTTATGTATCTTATAAGAAACATATTTTTTGACCCACTTTTTGTATTTTTGTAAAGACAGTTTTTTTGCTCTACACTGCGGCGAGGAGGCTAGTTAACGTCAAACATATTATTCTGCAGAAATCAACACATATATAGTATACATACCATAATTAGAGAATATTATTACGTTGCAGATATATCCTAAGGTATGTCCAGTTGGTTAATTTAGGGAAATTATGTTGTACTAGACTAGGAGTAGGAATTAAAAAGAAACAAGAAAACCAACTCCATGTAGCAGAAATGAAAATGCTGCGATGGTCGGGAGTCGTTACCTTGCTAGACAAAGTGAGGAATGTGCACATTCGCGTTACCTTCCGAGTAAGACCAATTCCCGAAAAAACATGCGAGTCTAGACTGAGGTGGTTCGGACATGTAATGAGGTGACCAGAAGACCACATGACAAGAACGGTACCTACTTAATATTGAAACCGGACCAAGAGGGCGAGGCCTATACCCAACCACGTGGATTTCAAAAATAGAACAAGATATAAACGCTGACCAATTAGACCCACAGACGACACGGTTCAGAATGTCCTGGAGAAGATTGATTAGGAGAGCCGACCCCAACTGAAATGGGATAAGGCTAGGACAAAGAAGAAGATGTTGCACTAGAGTAAGTATAGCATTTCATGCTAAGTCGTAAAAAATAAAAATACTTTTTTGTATTACAAAAAGCTTTGTGCAGTTGTATTAATACTAAGTAATTGTTGGTGTTGATTATACTTGTCAAAACTGTATTTTTTGGGTAGCTAATAAAAAATATCCGATTACCTGATGCTGATCGCGTGGGCCGAGTCGATTTACGACGTACGCGCTCTTATTGCGTTGACATAAAGCTTTTTCCATACGCGATTTGCCGAAACGGCGTCGACTAGTTTGGGGAGACCCTTATTCGAATACTAAAATGTGAGTCCATATTGGCACTTATACAATTTTTTATTCGAATATTTTTACTAATACCGTTTTTTACTCATAATCACCATTACTCCGAAAATTTTATCTCATACTTTTTTTCTTACTAAAAATTATACTTCTACCTACAATGTTCATAACGATTTTTATTTCGAAATTTTATCCTCCTAAAGTCGTCAAGTAGATTAATCTATACCTATAAAGTTATTTGAAATAAGTTGTTTATTTATAAACATTTTCCCATTAGGTTCACCCTGTTGTGGTATAATTATTTCATGAATAATTCTATATGACATGAACTATGTAGTCATAATGCGCTTAGTGCAGAAACTGTTGTGGCATACTCAACTTTAGCATATTTCGTTGTGGCAGATTTCGAGTTGTTCGAATATTATTCGAGCATAATTTCGATGTTCCTATTTATGATGAGGCATAATCTGGATTTGCATAAAAAGTATCTGCATAGTTTATTTTAGCATAACAGAGAAGGAATAATTACAACCTCTCAACATAATCGAGGTAGTAGTAATTTTCTGTACGTTACTTACTGTGTTACTGAGCCGAGTACTTTCTAGGTTGCTAAAAAAAAATAACCTCGAAGGTTAGTCTTCTAACCTAACCTATCCGAGTCGGATCTGCCGAGGAAGGTTTTGTTCGCTCGCTTCGCTCGCTCACTGCAGAAATGTTCACCCTCACAACAAATTCTGCCTGACGAAAAATGCAAGTTTCGAACATGTGGCTATATGCCCAAAAAAATATGCAAATCTAATTTCTGTCTTATAACACTCGGCGTAAATAATGATATGCCAAGATAGTTTCGGACAAAATAATATTCGAAATATTGTTATTTATGCCAAGTGATGTTTCTGCCTCATTAAGATGATGCCAAAATAGATTATGCCAAGTATGTTATGTCCTAAGCGTTTCGGACAAAAAAGTTGTGCCAGATAGAGGGAACCCGTTTAGTACAGTACTCTGCCACAACCTGATTTGTGCAGGTAGCTAATGTTTACAGTAATAGTACGATTTATATTTAATTAAACAAAAATAATGCATACATAAAACCAGTACAGATAAAAATAAATATAACATTAGAATATATAGCATAAAATAAGTATAGTGAAAAATTATATAGGTACCTAAACGTAAAAGTTAGTACTAAAAATATATATGAAAAACAACATTATGAACATAAATAATTCTAAGTGATGATAAGTATGAACAAAGATTACTTCTAAATACCGATCATTATGATGTTAAATTGTATAAGAAAAATTTTCGGAGTTCCAATAATCTAAGTTGCAATTTTATAAATACTTTGGCGCACCCCTAAAATGTATGTACAGCCTCGTCCAAACATATGTACGTACGAGTACTTTAGAAATTTAGCAAAGTTGCAGAACATAACATACTCTAAAGTTTCCGAGAAATTTCGTGAGAATCTAATGGTAAGTTCGGGAACTTACCATTAGATTCTCACGAAATTTCTGATTTGAGAATGTTTCGATTAGAACTAATAAAAATGTGTTAAAAATAATAATTTCATATCGCAAATAAGTAAACAAGGCAGTAAATATAGCTCAAGGCTATAAGTGCAGTCTTGTAGTAGTGATTTTATTCTCTTTGGTCTTGGCTTGATTGAGTAATTTGTTAAATTTAGATTATTTTACACTCCCGGTAACATTATCCATGGCAGTTTCGCAACTTACGAAACTTCCCGGTACAATGCTTCAGAATGCCTGAGCCACAAGAATTAAAATATATGTATACAGAGTGGAATTTTGTAATGCCACCTGAAGGTGAAGTACTCTTACTATTGTAGATAGAAAAATGTACTAAAAAAAAAATTTCTTTATTTTTTAAAAGAAAGAAAACTGCATCCAAATATTAAAAAAAATCTCTTGTCGCTCCCGGTAATCGAATGGACTGTGGAAGTGTGGACTGAAATCTTAAAAGTTGCACCCTGTACGTTTATTGCATCGATCGTTAGGGTCAATTTATAAGGATGAAATCTCTCTAACAAACTTCATAAATTAAATGAAAGGAAAACAAACAATGACATCACTGAATAGAAAAACAATGACATGAAAGCACTTTTACTTACTCAAAGATCCTTCCGTTTACTTATGTTATTAATTAATAATTATGATTGACGTTTATCAATTAAAATGACGTGTTAGCATGTTACTTTTTAGATAAGGCGATTGCAATTTGCACGTGTTCGTAATGCAGACACTCCTTTTTTAGATGCGACATTGAATTAATAATTGAAGATTTCATTGTTTTCCTTTCATTTAATATATTATTATGAAGTTTGTTAAAGAGATTTCATCTTTAATTGACCCTAACGATCGATGCAATAAAAATACAGGTTGCAACTTTTAAGATCTTATTAGTCTGTTTAGTTAAAATTATTGATGTGTAATAAATAGTGTATTAGTATTAACATGAAAATAATAAAATTATACCTAACTGCGAACGTGTTTCACGATACCTGTGAAAGACATCAAATCCTAATGAAAGTCATATTCGTTTACATTTTGATTTTTTTTTTACTGAAGAATTACACCGACGCGTTTGTTTTATACATTGTATCCACAGTGTCCAAGGTGTGCTTCAGTCATGGTTACTTCTATAACTTGTTTTTAGGGTTCCATAATTAATTGGGACCCCTTATACTTAGTTTCGCTATGTCCGTCTATCCTGGCCTGCTACCGCGAACACCGAAGTTCGTAAATTTCGGGGATTCATCTCTCTCGCGCTAATGACGCCTTCGTTGGAGTGACAGAGACCAATCCCCGAAATTTGCGAACTTCGGTAAGCTAAGGGGCCGTTAGTTCTAGATATTTGCTATTTCGTATAGGTTTACATAATATTATTAGCGTCGACAAAGTCGTAAAATAAAATCTAGATTTTTTCGTGTTTTTTGTAGGGTTGTAATTTACTAAAACCCTACAATATGAGGTATTTAAGTTTTGTTTTGATTTGTGGGTTCGAAAAATATGAATAAATTAGGAATGGGCACATAGAGTACTAAAACTACTTCGAAAATAATCGGCCCAGCCGTTTTTGAATAACTACCTACAAGTTAGGTACACTGATCATGGCCCGGGTTGCTCTTGGCCGGTTTTTTATATTTTATTCAATAAATAGACAAATAAAGCCCTCACCGGGATTCGAACCCGGAACCTCCAGTCTTGTAGGCAAGGTCACTACCAACTTGGCTACGGAGGCTGACAAACACGTCGTTTGGGTTTTTGAAAACACGCTTTACCGGTCTCCATCATTTTCAACATGTTAAATAAGACGTTGAGATATAGTTAAGTTAATTATTTAATAGTAGAATAGACTTGTTTAATAGTTTACTACATACTGATATAACAACTCATAGGTACGCATACTTGCTGGACATAAATAAAAATTTGCTTGTCCCTAACGGAATGTTGTGGAAGACATCTGGCTCTATAAATGGGAAGGCATTGTCGATTATATTTGAGGACCTAAAAATTGTATGACTGTTCTGTATAATTATAATGGCGTAACTAACGAATCTTGTTGTAAGAAAGACATAAGTCGTACAAACATATTTTTTCGTCACGAATTGTAGCAAAAACAGGGAGGCGAAAATGAACCAAAAAAAGGGTGCGTTTTCTAAGTCACGTAAATCAACTGAGGTATCAATTGGATGTAAAACAAAACCCAAAATAAAAACACTAGGTCAAATTTTGTACCAAAATGTTAGAGGCTTAAAGTCAAGACGTGCTAAAGTAAAAAATGTATTGCAATCAATTGCAACGGGTAGTCTTATAGCGTTGACAGAGACCAGACTCGATGACAGCGTATTTGATTCGGAGATATTCCCTACCACCTTTAATGTATTGCGCTGCGACCGTCCCGGGGGTCGCGGGGGCGGTGTGCTGCTAGCGGCAAGAGCACCGTACTCGATCTCGCGTCTTGATTGTAAACCAGAAGTAAACGATGAGATAGTGTGCGGTATCGTCACCAGGGGTCGAATACATTTTATTTGTTGTATTGTTTATTTGGCACCCAAAGTGGCGGATTCCAGATATTACTCTATTTTTGATTGCATTAGGAGGCTGTTGAGTAATTCTAAATTGCCAGCGATTATACTCGGTGATTTTAATCTACACTCTGCAAGTGCCGCAGTTAATCTGGAGTTTAACATGTTTTTAGCAGAATGTAATGTACTCCAAAAAAACACTGTACCCAATGATCTAGGCAGACTGTTGGATCTGGTGTTGGCCAATGAGTCTGTGGTTGCAGTGTCAGTGTCAGCTTGTCAGGGTATTGTTTCTAGTGAAGTCCACCATGTACCATTGGAAATAACACTTCGGATTAGCACCGGACTAACGGAGGTTATCACCCAACCTAAACGCGTGAGAACCATAACATCATCACCTCAGAGGAATTTCCGCAAAGCAAACTTCCCCCTACTCTACTCGGAACTGGCCGGATCTTGCTGGGGTGACACTTGCTCACATACTAAAGTAAATGATGCAGTCGATGCTTTCTATACTACTATAGAAAGATGTATAGATCTAACAGTGCCTTATAAAGTAAAACAGTGCCCAAATACTCAATATCCATCATGGTTTACAAGGGAAACAGTTAATTTAATTAAACTCAAAAATCAATATCATAAATTGTATAAACAAGGTAATGATCAGTTAAACTATGCATTCTTTACGTACTATCGGCGTCAAGCAAAGAGAAGTGTTGACCATGATTTTCAAATATATAATAATCGTATACAAGTTAATATAAAAAATGATGTTTCCTCGTTCTGGGCCTATGTGAAAAGTAATAGAAGAAACAATGAACAAGGTATATTTAGTAACTTATCTAACTTGCAGACGGCGAATGAGTTTTCAAAAATTTTTAGTAACGTATTCTTGCCTGATCCCCCAACATTAAATAGTCACGTGGCTCAGCAATCTTGGGATAACTCCCATCAACATGTCGTTTTAGACCACATCACTGATGACGACATACGAAAAGCTATAAAGAAATTGGCTAACAAGAATACGCAGGGCCCAGATTCTATTCCACAATATATAGTACGAGACTGCTGTGAGGCCTTTATAAAACCGCTGTCACATATCTTTAACTTATCTGTTGGAACGCATACTTACCCTTCGTCTTGGAAAGTTTCTAAAGTCCTCCCAATCCACAAAAGCGGATCAAAATCGGACTTTAAAAACTATAGGCCAATTGCGGTTCTATCAGTATTTGGAAAGGTATTCGAAACAGTCATATATAAGAAAATTTATGACCAATTAAGGGGCTGGTTCACGGACTCGCAACACGGTTTTTTGCCCAATCGGTCCACAACATCAAACCTTCTGAACCTTGTCACGTGTGTAGCACATAATCTTGACGAAAGGAAACAGGTTGACGTCATATACCTGGATTTTCAGAAGGCGTTTGATAGAATTAACTGCGATATTTTATTACAAAAGATGGCTATGTCTGGTTTCTCCGAAACATTATTAAAATTTTTCGGTAGTTATTTTTCGGGACGTGAGCAATACGTTCTGTACAATGGAGCCAAATCAGACACCTATTCTGTTACCTCAGGAATTGGTCAAGGAAGTAGCCTTGGCCCTCTATTATTTTTAATAACCATTAATGACCTTCCAGATTTTGTTAAATATTCAATGATATTAATGTTCGCCGATGATGTCAAGCTCGTCAGAGCAATAAGTGATCTATCTGATACAGTAAAACTCCAAGCAGATATTGACAATGTATATCAATGGGGCATCACAAACAGCTTGCACTTAAACACAAGTAAATGTACAGCTATGACTTTCTCAAAGGCTTCCAATGCAGCAAATCGATCCTACACATTAAATGGTGTGACCATGGAAAATGTCAAAACAATGCGTGACCTTGGTACGCTGTTCGATACTGAATTAACGTTCATAGAAAATGCAATCGCGGTCTGTAATAAATCTCGAAAAGCGTATGGCTTTGTCGTTCGCCAATCGAATTATTTTCGCAGTTATGATGTGATTACACTACTGTTTAATTCCTTTGTACGTAGCCTACTAGAGAGCAATTGCATGATCTGGAACCCCCACGAGAAAAAATATACCCTGTTAATTGAAAAAGTGCAGAAGCAATTCGTAAGATTTCTTTACATGAAATTATATGGTTATTATCCGTACATGTACCCCACGCCATTTGTACTGGGAATGGTGACATACCAAAGTCTGGAAGTGCGTAGACAAATATTCTCCGTTAAACACATTTACAGATTAGTCAGAGGGGTAATAAGTAATCCGTGGCTATTGCAATTTGTGCATTTCAAGGTGCCGACGCATTTTGCCAGAACAACGCTTCGGCCCCGCTTGATGCCGTTCTTTGCGATACCTGTGACTCGCACAATTGCACTAGTTACTAGTCCACTATATGTGGCTCTAAGCAATATTAATAGTATTTTGGAATCAGACCCCACATTGGATTTATTTTCGCAAACTGAATCCAGGTTCTTGGCTGCGGCCGCACGCTATCTCGAATCGATCTCCACACCGTCGACTATCTTTTAACCTAATTATTTGATTATGTATTTCAATTTATCTGACATTGTAATTATACCTAAGGCTTATTTTTATTTTATCTGAATGTATGTTATTCTCTAGTTTTAAGTAATAACCTATAACTTGCATGTTTGGTTTAACTGTAAATGTAAGTTGGTTAATAAATAAAATAAAATAAATAAAGAAATAGTTGCTAGCTGAAATTCAAAGAATATAATATAGAATATTGTTGTATCTATGGATTCAACACTGACACTAAATTAGTTTATAATGACATTAATGACAGACTATAGATTTCAACTCAAGTAACATCTTAAGTACCTATCGTACCGATAAATAGAATGTTTATATACAGGGTATTTCACGAGCCTCTGAAAACCTTGAACGGGGTGATTTGGTAGGTTAAATAGAATAACTTTTACTATGGAGCTAACCCAGAAATCTTAAAAAAAATAGCCTTTTTCAAATAAAATGTCGTGATCAATCGGTCAAAATGTATGAAAAAGACAATTTTTTTTTAGATTTCGTGTTTGGCCCCATATTAAAAGTTGTTCAGTATAGCCTACTAAATCACCCCGTTCAAGGTTTTCAGTGGCTCGTGGAACACCCTGTATAAACATAAGTTCCCATTATTTAGAATAGAATAAAATAACACTTATTTATGACACAAAAAATTACAGTGAAAGAATACAGGGACACAGTGCATAAAAAACAAAAATACAACAAATAAGGGTATGACAAAAATACGTAGGCCACACTGAAAGTTTCGGGAATCTAGGAAACTGTATTAATTATGCCTCTATTGTTTAAATTATCACCTTTCTTAACTCTTTTTGACAATGTGTACAAATTTTTAATACAATTGAACCAACTCTCAAAGCTCATAACATAACCCATTTTTCCTAGATCACTTTTTGTATGAATATTTTCAGGTTTCGGAATTTTGTATGAAAGTTTTGGGTAGTTCATTGAGACTATAGATTTTTTAAGAAAAAATATTTATATTGGATTTTTTTCCAGTGAGTCATATGGATACCTAAGGATGCCCGAATTTCCTAACATAATTTGTTTTATAAATTCTCTAGGATTTACCACATTAGTGCGATTTAAAATTAGGGGATGGCTGTTAAAAGACGTTGATCTCTATAATCATCCATATGAAAAAATAGAAAGGAATACAATTTGTGAAAACTATTACAAGCAGTCCTACAAGAACTGAGCTTTG
The DNA here is from genome assembly GCA_025490895.1 of Thaumatotibia leucotreta. NCBI lineage: Eukaryota > Metazoa > Arthropoda > Insecta > Lepidoptera > Tortricidae > Thaumatotibia > Thaumatotibia leucotreta. The sequence continues at coordinate 2,006 of JALPQI010007916.1, read as the reverse complement.
TTACTAAATAAGAATCTAAGCCAATTTCTGCTTCATTGTTGAGTAAGGTCATATTGAAAGCTATGTAAAAACGCTACAGAATAAAAAAATTGGGTGAAAATCGTAAAATCGCCCGACACACAATTTTCAAATGGCAAGAAATCCTAAAATACAGGTGTTAACCGAATAAATTATTCTTCAAAAAAATACTAAAGAGTTATACTTTCAGAAAATAATTGTGTCTATATGCCGAGTGATCTCTAAGTGGGTCATTCCCGAAACTTTCAGTGTGAGCTACGATTTTAGGGTAGAAAGAAATTTTATCATTAAAAAAAATGTAGCTAAAGTATAACTAAAATACATCTAATTTATTTTATTTATTTTTGTTATTTCTTAGGTACTGGTCCAATAAAGATTTACTTAGGTTCTTAATTTGACCGTATGCTGACGGTAGTAAGAATACATTTTTCACCGCCCCAACTCTTCCCGCCTAGGTTTCCTAAGAGCCGACTAAAGGAATTGAAGTGTCACGACCATTCTTGACAGTAGATTATACATACATATAAGGGATAATTCGTTTAAATTGTTTCATTGTATGAATTAATGTCGTTACCTAATTTGTCACAGATATTTCGCCTGCGCCTGTAAGACATGTGAATTATGGTAATTAGGTACAACAATATCGACTTAGGCCCAAGGCAAGTGTGTAGTGCAAATACGGGGTGATTTAGTGTACGTATGGTTTGACGATTGTGATATAATTGATAGGATTGTATGAAATACAAAAGGCAAAACCGTTGTTGTTTCTTTTGACCAGTTTTTTTAATAAATCATTATCGGGTGTAAATGTATACAGATGTAGTAGTCAGTAGATCTGATGTAGTACTCACATTTAAATTAGTCTTCTCATTTTAGTGTCTTTGTACCTACATGTTTATTTAGATTTTTAATGCGTACCTTAAAGTTCATGTTTTCCTAACATGAACAAAGAATGTACAGATTATTACTCCAACTTGTTTATTACTTTTGTTAGATCAAGTTGTGACATCAAGGAACAGGAAGTAGTATTTACGCTACAAGACATATCAACTTCGTATAAAAATGACGTACCCTCGAAATGTTTATTGTGATATTATTTATTACTTTTGTGATGAAATTAAGTTGGAAAATAGCCTTGTTTGTCAATAATTGTACAAAGGTTGGTTCACAAGAACAAAATATTTATCTTAGTATTACATACCCGTCATTTTAGCGGTTCATTTAAAAGCATCTTCTAAGTCAATTATATTTCATCGCTTCATTCTTCAGATATAATTAATAACCAGGTAGTTTCTTTAACTTGCTCGGCAACATAACACGATTTTTAGAGTAAAATAAATATTTTTGGATTTAAAAGTAAGTGTATTGACTTTTTTACCCCCACCTCTCCTAATCCAGCGAGCTCCTGCCGCCATGTTCTGAGCTCATTCCTTTTTCGTGCGTGGCAACTAACACACCTTCGCAAGAATGCCGAAACCGAAGCGTAGTACTCGTGAAAAAATTGAACGTTACAAACGGAAACTTCAAGATTTAGAAGTTAAAAGTGACGCAAAACAGAAACGTCGTAGAATTCAATCTTCGAGTGAATCCGAAGGTAAGATACACGAGTACATCTATATAATTTAAATTTCTTGATTCATTTTCATTGTGAAAGTACACTCATAGTTTTTGTTAATCTACCCTCTAATTAAAACAAAGTCGCGGTTGACTGCGAGTTAACTGCGACCAAAGAAATCAACTGCGAGTTGTTTTCTATAATATATCTTTAATACAAATGAATGTACTCATCCATACAAATATATGTATGTCACGGTTAACTGCGAGTTAACTGTGACGAGATCAACTGCGAGTTGATTTCGATTGATATTTTTTATAAATACGTGCAATCTACAATAGATAAACACGTTCACCACAATATTGTCTGCGAGACATTATTTGATGGTGGTCAAGTAGCAACTTTCTAAATTGTAAATACGTTTTGCTTATTG
>JALPQI010007915.1:0-45945 GCA_025490895.1 Thaumatotibia leucotreta | reverse complement strand
TGTGTCATAATCAGGGCCCGTAATTTTCATGCCGATGACATCAATTTGAAGTCACGCTCCATTTAGGGTGATCCCAAATAGTTATTTAGTGTAGTAGAGATTGAGTAAAGATGCATTTAGACCAAACGAGCATTCGCTCTTTCTATCCCCCACTCTACGAAATCAACGAACTGCGACGAATCACATTTTGTGTAACAAACGAATTTTGTAGAGTGGGGGATAGAATGAGCGAATGCTCATACATCATCATCAGCCTATGATAGTCCACTGCTGGACGTAGGCCTCTCCTATTAACTATGCTATACGCATTACGCATTAGGAGGTAAATGCCCATCGCCACGCTGGGCGATCGCAGTAATGTGTCCACTATGATGTCGCTGCTGCCCATCATCAATATTTTATCAAATAATGGTCAGTGACACTTCAATGCCGTAGTCGATTCTTACGACACCCGCAGGAGGAGTTGGGGTGGTGACAAATGTATTCTTACTGCCGTAACCACACGGCCGGCGAATGCTCGTTTGGTCTAAATGCCCCTTTACTATAGCGGTGATATTATGTGAGTGAATTAAATAATGGTCTTTGGTCATACACATGCGATGTGCATTAAATGGTTCTTTTACCTTAACTGCTTACGATTTGTACTTGAACTTGAATTATTCAACACAAATGGTTGGCACCGAGTGGTAAAATTTAAATGTTACGCATTTTTTTTATAATAGGTAGCTTATAAAAGATGATACCTATAAAGTTATATGTATGTATATATGAATGAAAATGGAAAAATCGAAGCATATTATGTCTCAATTTGCAAATATTACGAATATCTTAAATTGCTTTGTTGATAAAATATATTCATATAAACATTTCAATTCGGCCTTTTTAGCAGAAGTATAAAGTTTGCTGGGATTCACACACAACCTACACAACACAAGAAAAAACATTTTTTTAATTTACAAAATTAGTGAAATTATATTAAATAATATAAAAAATGAAGGTGAACATTAAATTATTTTCAACCTGTATTTAAAATGTAAAATCAAAATTTTCTCTAAAATTTAAAATTTTCGTTTTCGGAAATCAGCCAATGTAGTGAAACATGTTAAAATAACTGTTTATTTTCTAAACAGGCCTATGACTTATCAACGTACGAAAACATAATAAAACTACAAGTATCCGAAGTCCCGATTTCAAAAACTACGGACCCCTGTAACGCCTAAATATTAAACAAATTCGATGACGTTCCCGTCATGTCACAAGATCATAGTCGCATAGCACTCGAGCACAGATGTCATATACAGGGTGGCCCATTCAAACCGGTCAGTATAGAAAAGTCCGAAACTATAAGACATAAGAAGATTTGTTCTTAGGAACCATGTCACCGATTTCGATAAAAGGAAAAACTGCGTTGCTAAATATGACAAAAAAAACTTTTTTTCTTTAAGATTTACACAATAAGCACCTAGTAAAATAAATGTAAGTACGTGAAAATAATGAATTCCATTCATTTTAGACATCATGTTTCTTAGAGACATTTACTGCTTAAAACTTGGACAAACGATATCTGAATAGAAACAGTGTAAGTTAATTTTTTCAAAACAACCGGGTTCGATTCCCTGGCTGGGTGCAGTGTTTTTTTCAAATGCATGAATGCAGTTTTTCTTTTTATCAAAATCGGTGACATGGTTCCTAAGAACAAATCTTCTTATGTCTTATAGTTTCGGACTTTTCCATACTGACAGATTTGAATGGGCCACCCTGTATACCATAGATCAAGCAAACGTATCTATTTAGCGTGTCAAATGAACTCAGTAAAATCCACTGAGTTGTCCGTCTTTAATCGCAGCTTGCAGCTTTCGGGCGTCAAATTTTGTAAGTTGAAGTGAACAAAAACATTAATAATGCCTCCTTAAGTAATATTAATTGCAACAACACAAAAAAATATGAATACTCAAGGGCCTGAGACATATTTAAAATCATAGACAAGTAACAACTTCAGTACAAAATCTGACACGCTCGGCCGCCATACAAATGAATGAACTTGTTTCTTCTATCCAAATCTAATTCTGTGCACTCGAGTCATAGTCATGCTGTATAGCCACAGTAGCGAAATTGTCATCATAGTAATGACGACGCAAATCACCATTTGTATGGACGGGCAGTGAGCATGAAATCCATTTAGATTTCAGCGAGATACCGTGATTCCCTGCTGTTCTGAAAACGTGATGTTATGTCACAGTTATGTTTCAGTAAACATCAATTATTAGGTCCATGTGTTATTGTTTTATTATATTCTTTTGAAAACATAAATCACACTGACATGTTTGCTAGAAAAAAAATGTAAAAAGGTTAGTGGCGTAGGAGAACTTTTTAATTTTTAGGGACACCCAATTAGAATGAAATTAAAAAAAAACTTTAATTTTAATCAGGTTCATAACAACAATAATTATTAAAACACTTAATAAATAAAACTTGATATTGCTGTTATTTTAATAAAATAGTTACAAAATATATTATAACATTAACACAACGATCAGTTATAAAATTCCTAAAGATATCGTATTTATCGTTACGAAACTGACTGCAATTAAGGTTAACATTCATATGTACAATGTAACGTGCCTAAATTGAAGAAAAAGGGATGGTATACGTAAAAGAGAAGAAGAAAGAAATGGTTAATGATTACTGATTACTTTATCTTTTATCAATTAATTGTGTGCCCCAAGAATGAGAAAACATAATCGATTATTTCGTCATAATCTTCCGTACGTTACTTGGACGATTAATACAAAACTAGTGCCAAACTCGTCTTGGATGAGTCTAGCTGTAAAAATAGATTTAAAACGTTATCAAAGCTATTTTCAACTCTATTAATATATTATGTTAAGTTTATAATTAAGAAACAATGATCGAAATAACTTAGAGCAAAACTGTAATACATATTACGTTGTGTATTGTAATTTACATTTTTATTTTAAACGTACAAATTACCAAACAGACCTTTTGGGTTATTCCCACCTGTTACCACCAACTTGACACCAGTGGTAACAACTGGGAATTTTTTTCCCACCTGTTACCACCAGAGTACTTGGTGGTAACTACTGGGAAAAAGAATTCCCAGTAGTTACCACCAATCACTTTAGTGGTAACTACTGGGAAAAATAAATCCCAGTTGTTACCACCAAGTACTTTACTAGTAATGTGCTTGTTTTTAATAGAATATACACAAAATACTTTGCCAGTTATTAATAAGGAGCTAATTTTATGAATATTACTTTATTTATAAAATATCTCATTAACATGAATACATTTTGAAAATATTTTTTAAACTTTTTTTTTAAATAGGTATGTTGTCAGTATTACCTACTCTGAATCTGAACCAAAAATATTAAGAACTACTGACTTGATTATCATAGGGGCAGGTAAAAAGGGATGACGGGTGACCGGCTCGTAGAAGGGATAACTTTCATTTTTCATCCTGTTGTTTTAACTGATTACAAATCTCAATCCTTTTTTAAGATTATTATAACTACTACAAGGTTTTAGGTACTTACACGAAAAATGAAATATTGAAATAGGTATTCTTGTTTTGAATAAAAAATCAGTGTAATTCGTCTTTATTTGTAGTATAACATTTTATAATAATTATAGTCTCTGGAAATTGTTACCATTGAATAACAAAATTTATGGCTACTAGGTATCCTATTGCAATCGGACTACTAAATATTAACTAAGTGGTAACTACTGGGAAAAAGAATTCCCAGTAGTTACCACCAATTAGTTTAGTGGTAACAGTTGGGAATTTTAATTCCCAGTTGTTCTCAGTGGTAACAGGTGGGAAAAAAATTCCCAGTTGTTACCACTGGTGCCAAGTTGGTGGTAACAGGTGGGAATAACCCTAAAAATATCGCCAAACTATTTGTTGCAGTTTGTTGTGCTTATTGTAGTGTAGGTTTTTGTTTAGTTTTTCTGTATTTTTATTTTGTGTCTCCGTAGCCTAGTTGCTAGTGACCCTGCCCTCGAAGCCAGAGGTTTCGGGGTTCGAATCCCGGTGAGGGCATTATTTTGTCTATTTATTTATCACAAATATTTGTTCCTTGGTCATGGCTGTTTATGTATTTAAGTATCTATTTGTCACAAGCCTTAATTGAGCTTACCGTGGGACTCGATTTGTGTAAAATGTCCCAAGATATTTATTTATTTATTTTATTTATTAATATGAGGTGTGCAATAAGAATATTGTATTTTGTTGTATAATAATCATATAGGTACTTTAATTGTGTGAGTTGTCCGGTACGGTAAATATGAAGCAGGGATCGGAACGAGTTAATAAAATAAAACGTCTAAATAGCCCAATATTATAAAACGTTTTATAATCTTTATATGGTACTCAATATCTTATGTAATTAACAATACCGTATGTTTAAATTTCTCCATTTATAAATAATGTATATACCGAAGACCGAAAAAGAACGAAAAAAGAACCGTTCTTTTGTGTTGAAAAAATACCGGCTTGCGGTCCCAGATTTGTTGAACTAACTCAGGCACTCCAATTACACCTTAATTTGAGTGACAAAGACAGTTGCATTGTGATGTTCGCGGTTATAGCCCCGAGCCTTGATCTTGACATTACGCTATAAACAGAGATCGGACAGGTTGGCGTCATAGTACTGACTCGTAGATTCAGCAGATCTCTAGCCAAACCGTGAACATTATTTGATTCAAAATGCTAATTTTAAAAGTATTTAACTTTCTAAGAAAAGTTAATTGAGAAGCAATCAATGTACTTCAAAATGAATCGTTAATTTGCAGTTGACAATGACAGATCGCAACCACTCACAACGTTTGACAACTAAGCAGTACACGCGTTACATTGATCGTTCGGAGGAAATAAAATTAATTGTACAGTCAACTTTATTATTTGTCAAATGTTAATACTTGAAAACGATTGCTAGTAATGCGTAGAAGTGCCTCCGCGAGAAGCGCCAAAAAATATAAGTGAAAAAATTTTTTTTTTTGTCATCGTTCAAGGATATGAATATGCATTATGAACTTCATTTAATGTTCTTTAATTCTGAATTTATTTGGTTACTCTCGTTTACTTGGTGAAGCGAATATCACAGTTTAAATATTATAACCATGTTTTTTTGACATTTTAGTGTCTAAATTAATCTAAAACAAAAGAAGATCGAGAGTTGATATTTGATATATTACGCACGCATACAGTGTTTTTATGGCCTGCCACTACTATAATTCAAATTACATAAAACAAATTCCTTGCGTCGGCAATCATATTAGGTTAGTTTGCTAGACCCTTTATATTTATCTGTTTCTAATTACAATATGAGACTACATGGACCCTTAAACGTATCAGCCCTATATTTTGTCATACCCTGTATACTCGTACTCTAATTAAGGTAAGGTGGGGTAAGATGACATTATTTTTTTAATGGGATATTATTTTATTATTATTTATTAAATTATTTACGACAATTTTAATTAAAAAAATTACAATATCGTCCCACAAAACTGTTACAACAGTTTGACTGTGGGAGCGGCAGTCTCTTAATTAATTGTTTTGACTGGGATATAATCGAACTGATTGTACTTAATAATAACTACCACTAAAGAAGCTTACTAAGCAATCAAGTAATGCTTCTTTAGCAGTCTCCTGAATTTATTAAATTGATAAGATAAAAAGTCGTTCTTCTGGGACAGTTCCTGCTGTGGCCTATACCACAAAAGTACAAGAGTACAATTCTACAAAATTGTATAAATTCCCATACAAAAAGTTAATAATTTTGTACAATTGTACGCTTGTAAAGTTTTGTGGTATATGGACCTGGTAGCTTTTCTCTTACCCCATTAAAAAACCGTCTCTTCTTACCTTAACCCAACCTTACCTTACTGAGATTTCCTGCCATTCCACACTAGATATTTTTGCAATTACTTTAATGGCGTGTAGCATTTAAAACAACAAATAAAGCAATTTTGCGCAATTTGCTCCGTGATGGTAACGTGACAGTAATTATGGTGACATATTAGATCCTATCTGACATTTTATTAGAAAAAGATTTCCTTTGCATATACTGAAGCAGAACCCTTTGGTTGAATCAAATTTTTAGGGTTCCGTAGACAAAATGGCAAAAACGGAACCCTTATAGTTTCGCCATGTCCGTCTGTCCGTCTGTCCGCAGCATAGCTCAGTGGCCGTTAATACTAGAAATCTGTAATTTGGTACAGGTACCCTACCTACCTATACATATGAATCATGCCAACAAAGTGGTACAATAAAAACTAAAAAAAATTTTTTTCGGTTACTTCCCCAACTGGTGAAGTGAGGATGATTTTTTTATTTGCTGTAATCCTATAATGTGGGGTATCATTGAATAGGTCTCTTAAAAAGAATAAGGGTGATGAAAAAAGTTTTTTCAAAAGTCATTTTCGATGATAATCGCTCCAGAAGAAAAAAAAAATCTGCCCCCCCCTAACTTTTGATCCGTGGGTCCAAAAATGTCATAAAAAGTGGGCTTATAGAATACCTTAAAATAAAACTATTTCGAACATAATCGGCGCAGCGGCGGTTTTTGAACCCTACACTGAACATGGCCCAACATGCTATTGGCCGGTTTTTTTTCAGTCTTTTATTGCCATGGTTACGGTTATCTAAGTCTCGCTAGTTTTATGCCAAATTATGCTATTTAAATTATCCATACGGAAAAATTATTAATTTTATTTATTTATTTATTTAATCTTTATTGCACAAAATAAAAATTATACAAAAGGCGGACTTAGTGCTATGAAGCATTCTATACCATTCAACCATACTAACACTACTAAGGATGAATACTTGAATAGACCTTAGTGTTTCAACTAATGTGCATATCCGGACCTCTGCCGTCATACACAATTGTCATTTACGGAAATGTCATCACACAGTTGACATTACTTCTTAACCCACTTATTCCCGATGACGTATTAACGTGGGACGCATAAAATGAGTTAGGATTTTCAATCCTATTCCCAGGACATAGCTTTTCAATTTTAAGAATGGTTTTGACACGTGTTTAATTTATGGATATACACTCGTAGATGTCGGAACACTCGGCACATACCTATTTACTTCTCATGCTGCATGTGCAAAGTAGTACCTAGGTAGTCTTAAGTCGTAAATAATATATAATACAGGGTGAAATTTTAATCATGAATCGTAATATGTTTTTCTAACTCTATGAATAACTAACAATTGGATGCCCCACAAGTTACTTAGAAATAGTCATGTTTTTTTTTTTAATTTTTTAGAAGATTCTAAGAAATTATAATTATAACGATAATTTAAGCTATATAAAACGTCAAATGTAATGAATTTTATTGAATTTTTAACGAAATGACAAAATTGGCATTATTAATTACTTCAATTTGAAGAGGTAATTTAAATTATTCAATTAATTTGTCTTAATAATCCGTTTTGATATTCTAAGCCAAAAATACAAAAAAATAGCATGTCTAATGTTAAGTAACTTGTGGGGCATTTAATTGTTGGTTGTTTATAGAGCTAAAAAAACATATTACGATTCACGATTTAAATTTCACCCTCTATCGCAGGGTCGTAAATGATACATCGATATATACAGGGTGTCTAATACAGATGAAGCTCGCGGGGGTTAGGTTAGGACATATAAGCAGATTAAGAAAACTTTTGCTTAATATTAGAGCAACACAATTATCCGTACGAAATAGTTCGACGCGCGATGTAGAGAAACACACTCAAGTTAAACGCTCGTTGACAGCTAATTTCAAAAGCAGATGACATAAAAAATATGACACTGCTGCTTCTAAAATCTTTAAAAAAGTCTGAAGGGTCATATTTACTTAAGTGTAAGTAAAAAAAATGTCATAATCATTTATTACACTGATGAATCTCATACTCTTCTTTTTTCTTGCCACGTTTGACCACAATCATACTTACTGTTAAGTGATGATGCAGTCTACGGTGGAACACGCTTACATATAAGACACCTATTTATTCTTGTCTTGAAGATATTCAGATTGTACCAGAGCTGATGGTAGAGGTTGAGAGGCTTCGAGGCAGCAAAGGAGTGGAGCCCTCCTGGCCCAAATAAAGTAGACATTTTTTTTCAGTCAAGTTTTTCAATAAATATTTTTTTGTGGAAACAAGTTTGTATAGATTATTTTATTATTTAACAAACATATAAATATAATGGGACACGAGAATTATCTGATTGTGAATCGTTGATGATTTCGCTGAAATCTAGTTCCCGGAATAGATCACTATCAATAATAAAAAAAAAATTTTACTAGTGTTTAGTTTGAATTTGAATTTTTTTTTTCGAAATCTCTGTTGTGGGGCTCTTTCGTGGAGGCCCTGAGGCTGTAGCCCCGGTTGCCCCCTCCTAAATCCGGCCCTGTGTATACATGCGGAAAAGTATGTGTGTGAAAATCATCGAATATTATTTGTTTCAGAATGGCAACCGGCTGGCTGGCCTGGGAATGCGTAGTGTTCGCAGTGTTCGTCGGCGCGACGTCATGCGTGCCGCTGTGGCGCGCGCGCGGCGCCGGCGCAGGGGGGAGCGCCAAGCGCGCGTATATATTCGCGGGGGGCGGGGTCAGTACGCTCGCTATGGTGCTGTCGGTCGCTAGAGGGACGCTGGGCGTCAGGAGCTTTTTAGGTGAGTCAAGTAATCAACATTCCAGAATCTTTGCCAAAGACTAATAGTTTGGGTATGCGTAGCGCAGTAACCAGGTGCCCGATGCAGGCGTGAATGAGAGCGTCAACAGTACATTTTTGCGGCGAGTGGATTCAGCACGTTGACTACGGTGCTATAGTCAGAAGTTTCTTAGGTGACATCACATTACAGGATAACACTGAAAAAACATGGCAATAGATAGGATAGCATGGATATGCGTGGCGCAGTGTTGGGGTAAGAGTGGCGCCGGCGCAGGGGGAGCGCCAAACGCGCGTATATATTCGCGGGGGGCGGGGTCAGTACGCTCGCTATGGTGCTGTCGGTCGCTAGAGGGACGCTGGGCGTCAGGAGCTTCTTAGGTAAATCACATTACATTATAGCGCTGTAAGAATCATGGCAATATAATAATGTGCCAAACACGCGTACACATTGGGTAGTTTGGAGTCAGGACTTTCTTGGGTATGACATGCAATAAACATTCTAGAATCATGCCGATAGCTTAGGCAGTTATACTGAGCTACGGGGCGGACATGGCATACAAAAAACTCAATCTGACATTTGTCCGGGCTTATTTGTGTATACGGGTATGTCTGTATATGCGTAACTAACACAGTCACACAGCGGGGCTGCCTTAGATACGGTAGTAGAAATAGTTGGTATCTAGTTTACTTTATAATATAAAATATACGTGCCGCTGTGGCGCGCGCGCGGCGCAGGCGCAGGGGGGAGCGCCAAGCGCGCGTATATATTCGCGGGGGGCGGGGTCAGTACGCTCGCTATGGTGCTGTCGGTCGCTAGAGGGACGCTGGGCGTCAGGAGCTTTTTAGGTGAGTCAAATAATCATGGCTAGTTCATCTGGGAATACTCTGTTTTGCAGACTTCGAACGGGGCAAAGTCAATATGACCAGATATGGTGCTATCTGCATTGGCTTGGGGTCAGGATGCTTAGCCAAGTTGCCAATCGCTAGCGCTTGGTAGCATATCGTAGTTTTCCCTCTCTGTCACTCTTGCATATTAGTGCGACAAAGATAGCTAGCTGCCTTTCGCTTACGATTGACGACTAAGCGCTAGCTATTGGCAACATGGCTAAGCACCCAGGAGCATCTTAGGAAAGTCACATTATGCAGCGTGTTACAAAAATGGTGATGCAGGATAATGAAACATGCATGAGACTTAATGATTTTGAATAACTCATACTATGAGATCAAATATGAAGAATCAAGAAATAAATCGACGCTTCCACACATTTTGTTTAACCTATTTTAGCCCAATTCTATGGAACATTTTTGTACCAATCTGTATTATAAGTACTGCCAGAATCATGGCAATAAATAATAAATAATGTGCCAAAAACGCCATTGTGCCATTAATCGCCAGGGGCGAGGGGCGAGGTGACTAGGGGGACGCTTGGAGTCAGGACTGTCAGGAGTTTCCTGGTCAAGTCATGTAATGAACATTCTAGAATCATGTCGACAGCTTTGGTAGTTATACTGAGCATGGATGGGTATACTACTTAATATGTTAGGGCCAATTGCCAAAAACATACGAGTACGTAGTTAAAATTAAAACCTTTAATGAAAAAAAGTTTCACGTCACGATTTTTTGAAATAAAACTATGAAAACGGATAAACTCGCGTATATTAACTAATTTTAACTTCATTCCTCAAAATTAAAATTTTCTCATTAAAATTTATTGTCTATGGTTTAGTATATTTTTCATTGGTGGGTAGTTTTGTACCTACTTATCTTTCTTATTTTGATGGAGGTACATCTATCAAATTTCCTCCATTGTCAGTCATCCGCAGACCACGAACCCTGTAAAGTATTCGAAACGTCGGAATGAAGTTAAAATTAGTTAATATACGCGAGTTTATCCGTTTTCATAGTTTTATTTCATGAGTAATCCTCGCGGTAACCGAAGAAAATGTCATGAGTCATGATTTTTGTTTAACGAAGTTTTTTGTGTCATAATTTTTAGCACTGAATTTAACGCCCTTGACGGCCCCCGACCCCGCGGCAGACCAAAGAAGCGATGTCATGTCAGCCTATGAGTGTGAATGGGCTTACAGTAGAAAATGCCCAGAATCGCTCAAAGTGGAGGAAATGTAGCAGGAAAGCGGACCCTGGCAAAGGCCGGGATAACGCTAGGTAGAAGAAGAACTTTTGGCACTGAAAAAGGACAACACATTCTCTATGAGCGATCAACAATATGCACTTACAGCTACGAACAAATAAAACATGGAAGCCGCATGCCATACTAAATTGCCTTTCAAAAACGGTCCTTAATTTTAGTTGACAAGTGTCTCCCCCTCTTCAATGCATCACGTCAATGAATTTCAATGTCAACCTATAAAAACTTAACCGCCATTTAAAAGTAGTTGTGATTGGTCCATCAAAATTTTAATTGGCTATATTCTATAAACATTTGTCAAAGACGTTGCCCCGAAATATGCGTGGTGTTAAGAAAAGCGCTATGTCCTGCCCATCTTGGCACAATTGAACAATTGTATTTGGGGGCATTTTTGAACTGGCGTTAGACGTCCATGTTATATATATTATGGTCGCAGACTTAAAGCTTTTAAATTGACGCGATCGTGATTTTTGTTCTGATTATATATATAAGGCCTTAACAATGTATCATTAGGTACATATACCTACCTACGCTATTTTAAGAACTCGCAATCGTAAAGAAAATTCAATGCAAATGTCAAGATGAACTTCCAGTGTTTTTAACAGAAGTTTGCCTTACAATGGGCCTCATAAGAAGGCTCAAAGTCACCCAAAGGGCAATGGAGAGGGCTATGCTAGGAGTCTCTCTGCGTGATCGGATTAAAAATGAGACCATCCGCAGTAGAACCAAAGTAACCCAAATAGCTCTCCGAATCGCTAAACTGAAGTGGCAGTGGGCGGGGCACATTGTGCGTAGAACCGATGGCCGTTGGGGCGGAAAGGTTCTCAAGTGGCGGCCACGTACCGGAAGTCGCAGCGTAGGTAGGCCCCCCACAGGGTGGACTGATGATCTAATGAAGGTCACAGGAGTCTGCCGGATGCGGGTGGCACAGGACTGGTCATTGTGGCAATCTTTGGGAGAGGCCTATGTTCAGCAGTGGACGTCTTTCGGCTGATATGATGATGCTATGATGACCGACTATAGGTAAGTTAGGTACATACCTAGTGATCTTTCTAGATTGTTTGCCAAAACCTAGGTATGTATCTAGTTAGTATGGGTATGCTACTACGTAGATGTAAAGTAAGGCTATTTAAGAATTCGCAATCGAAAAGAAAATCCATTGCAAATGTCAAGATGAACTTCCAGTGTTTTTAACAGAAGTATGCCTTTATGCTAGCTTTTTGAAATGCCGACATGTTGAAACATGAAAGCGGTGACCACTTAAACACGTTCCACTCCACGCCTATTCGACTTCAAAATGTCTAGTTGATTTGTTGACTTGGACCCAGCTCGCCCAAGCTGCTAGGGGCTTGTCCAATTTGTCCATTAATCACTTCATACGATTTTGGCCTGTTTTAGACCCCCCCATCCCCCATGGAGATATTTGGTGATATTTTCTGGACCCCCCCCTAGCCAATATGACGTGTAATTTTTTGCCAACTTAAGTAGTCCTTTTAATAACAATTTATTATATCTACAGTGTGTAAATCTAATACGGGCGATCAATTAAACCAGGCATGGGATTCATTATTGTAATCATGGATTACAACAAGGTTTCTGTAAAGTTACTGTTAATTATGACCTCACAGAATTTTTTTAAGACTATCGGAGCAGCAACGTAGGTACGCACATTTATTTTGTTATTGTTGATATGGCAGTTATGTCATCTGCTTTTGAAATTAGCTGTCAACGTGTGTTTAACTTGCGTATGTTGCTCTACATTGCGCGCCGAATTATTTTGTATGGAACATTTTGTTACTCTAATTTTAAGTAAAAGTTATTTGAATGTCCTTATTATGTCGTAAACTAACACCCGTTAAGAGCTTAGCCCGTATTAGACTTACAGCCTGTATATTTCCGATCATCATCATCATCACCAGCCTATGATAGTCCACTGCTGGACGTAGGCCTCTCCTATTAACTATACGTATAGACGCATTAGGAGGTAAATGCCCATAATCGCCACGCTGGGCAAGCGGATTGGCGATCGCAGTAATGTGTCCACTATGATGACGCTGCTGCCCATCATCAATCTTTAATCAAATATGGTCAGTGACACTTCAATCCCTTAGTCGACTCTTACGACACCCGCAGGAGGAGTTGGGGTGGTGACAAATGTATTCTTTCTGCCGTCACCACACGGCCAATAGCACCCCATTTCCGATAGTGTATTAAAATCATGAAGGCTTGCATTAGTAAGAAATGATAGTAGCAGTACCTACTGCATACTGGTTTCATTTAATTTTCTACACATTTTCGAGGAAACACCTTACCCAGTCATAATATTGTTATCAAGGTAACCGTCACGGTTACAATGATAACGAAAGTAGTGCGAATTTAAATGAGAATTCAATGTTAATAGGTTACGGGTGCCAGGTTAAACAAATTTGATTAGTCTGTAGGCTTAGCACATGATCAGCGCGACAAATGTCTCGCGGCAGAGACTACCCGTCTTGTACTGACTACGTGAATAAGAGAGGGAAGGATAGTTTATTTCGCCGCGAGACACTATTGCGCTAGTGAGCTAAGCCTATTGGTCTAGATTAAGTATTCTTACAATTAATAATACATAAATATGAAGTATGTAAATGACAGAAATAAAGTAATTTTAGGCGATATTTTGAGATCAATAAAACTGAGCTATAATTTTATTGAATAGTATTATAGTAATTATTGAATTGTTCAGATTTAATTGGCTTTATTGTATAAATTTATGCTAAATTATGAAATAAACACACCAATAAAGAAATCTTATCTAATATAAAAACTAATAATCTAAATAGAAAAGACAAAGATGCCGCAAACAGACCTGCTTGACGGGGTATTCTTTTCGTATGGGTTTTTTTTAGGTAAGTATTTTTATCTTTTCTATTTAGATTGTTATTGCATTGTTATATAATCTAATACTATTTTATTGTTTTCACGGTTTTAAATAATCTATTGGTAATTAAGAGTTGATTAAACAACACATTAGATTTAGCAGTATTATTAGAGAGTTATTATTAGATTGGAAATTAAACACATTTTGAATACAAGGTTCGTTAACATTGTTCGCAACTTCTAAAAAATTACGTATTAGTGACGATAGGCGACTATTTAAAAGTAAAAATTACGTAGAATAATCAGGTCATGTGTGAATATTTTCGCCCTAGTTCTGCTCGTACGAAAAGCACGTGACTGAAATGTAAATGAATGAAAATTAAGTAGAAGATTAGAAACCTGTGAAACGCCACGCTGTAAGACACGTGACACTGAAAAGTGTTTACTACACGCCGAATAGTTTAACACGTGGTTACTATATTTACGGTCTGATTCACAATCCTTGGATAAGTATACATCCGTCATATAAAATTATCACTCTCCTTTTCCCCGAGCATTTTCATTCCAAAAGTAAAAGACAGCTGTAGGGACGGAGTACAACAATTTTTTGAAAAGAACAGCATCAAAACTAAATGGGAAAAACCATACTCGCAAGTAATTTTTTGGCTTAAAGTTAAAGTCCAAATATCTGTTATACGAGCAGTTTTAATAAGAATAAGAGGCACCAGAAGGCATATCAGAGCCTTTGAATGCGAAGACGGAGCAGGAATCCTCTATACTAAACATCTTCGAATCCGTCCAAATACAACGTGTTTCACCATTCACTGAAAACCACAGACACCTAAACAAAATTTTATTATGTAATTGTAGTATAGATAATCTGTTCTCACATCAGTGTATTTTATGAAATAAATCATCAACTATTTAAAAAAAAAGGACAGCTGTTTAGCAAGTTTATCTATTAGATTTTTTTTTCGGGAATGCTGAAACAAGCTGTTGGCCGTGTGGTGACGGCAATAAGAATACATTTGTCTCCACCCGAACTCTTCCCGCAGGTGTCGTAGGAGTCGACTAAGGAATTGAAGTGTCACTGATCATTTTTTGATAGACAATTTATGATTTGCAGCAGCATCATTACTGTCTACTCTGGAGTACATTACATTGTGGTGATTATGGGCATTTACCTACTTATGTGTCTATCTATCCTATCGTCATCTGTACGTATAGCTAATATCCACTCACTTGTTTCATGTAGCTTTTGATACATGTCATCACTCTTATTTTACATAGACATAGAGTCTATCGCAAAAATGAAAGCAAGTGAGTGGATGAAAGCAGGAGAGGCCTACGTCCAGCCACGAACTGATATAGGCTGATGATTTTATGTGTGTGTGTGTGTGACATATCTGATATGAAGATTTGCAACTTTATCGTCTATAAACCATTCGGAAAGTAATAAACAACGCACTGATAGTTAATCCGTAATAATTGTTCTAGGGTTCCCGTCAGAGCTGGTGTACCAAGGGTCTGCCATGTGGGAGACGCTCTACGGCATGCTGCTCGCCTTTCCACTGGTGTGCTGGGTCTTCGTGCCAGTCTACTACAGGCTTCAGACTAACTCTGTCTACGAGTACTTGCAGGTACAACTCCGTATTAACTTTATGCTTACGTATCTTAATTTAGATCATCATTTCAGCTAAAAGATGTCAACTGCTGGACATAGATCTCCCCCAATGATCGCCAATATGACCGGTTCTGTGCTGCTTACTTTTAGTGGGTTTCCGCGTCCTTGAACAGATCATCGGACCTTCTTGTGGGAGGTCTGCCCACACTGCAGCAGTGCGTCTTCCGGTGCGTGGTCGCCAGTCCAGCAGTTTCTGGCCCCATCGGCCATCTGATCTTCTGGCAATATGCCAAACTCACGAGTTAGATAATTAAATAAGGGCTGATTTTTCAATCCCCAAATAAACCTATCCGTTAGTTAAAATTATCACTATCCTTTTCTAAAATCATTAGTCAAAAAAGGACAGGGCTGACATTTAATTGACAGTTACTGTTAACTGGGGATTGAAAAATCAGTCCTAAGTTAGATATTAGTCAAAAGTCAAAAGTCAAAATATTCTTTATTCAATTAGGCCCAGCAACGAGCGCTTTTGAATCGTTAAACTAAATAGCGAATGAGAGAAAAAAAAACTACCTCCGGTTCTAACCCTACACCACTGCCTGAGAAGAATCCGGCAAGAAACTCAGCGGGACTTACTTTTTTCAAATAATAGTTTTATAACATCTTACGGCTAACATGCATTAATTAAAAACAAACATAAATTTGATTTAATATAAATACAGATATAGTACATTAACTAGAGATGAAGTCTCTAATAGTCAGAACAATTATATAAATTGAATGAATTTTGAGAAATGTATAGATGTAAAGATATATGTAAAAGGGCATACAATTGTTTTTAGTTAGACGTTAAAATTAGCATTATGATAGGTACTGCTAGAGATGTAAAGGTCTCTAGTTGTCAGATTAAAAAGAAAACAAACGGATACATTTCACTAAATGTTTCAGAGATGTATAAGGTCTCCATGCGTCATAATATTAAATAATTATAAATAAACAAACATGTAGCGAATTCAATTTCTCATATCAAGAACAGCAGGAAAATTGTTTGAATTTAAGCCATGAGTGAGCTTGATTAGACCGGTCTCCGCAAACAGCACCCGTTCACGAGTATGACGCGTATCTCAGCCATCGCCTCCCTCAACCTTCTTTCGGGAAAGTGGCGACCCGATCAACGACGCCACCGTAAGCAGAGACCTTAAAGTGAGCATGACTGTGCAAGCTATCAGGCAGACAATATCATTTAAATACTATGAATGCTGACCATATTTAGTTTCATGAGAATTTATATTCGTACTTACCCGTTACATATAATGACAACTATCACAAGAACAAAAAAATAGAAATAGAAATAACTAGGACAGAAAATCTGAATACAAAATTAAAATTACTTAGGTGTAAAGGACTCTAAGTGTCGACATAATATACATTAAAATAGGAAAAATTAAAATAAAAAGATAATCTCGGAGATGTATAAAGTCTCCAAGTGTCAAGACTACATATTAGTAATACGGAAAAAAAAAACTAAGATAATGACTATCTTACGTCAGATCTATAATTAATGATAACAATATGAAACACTAGTATGATAGTAAACATTCACTTATGTATATGATTTACCGAACACGTTAAGGTACTGGCTTAAAAGTATCCTTATCATTTATGAAGTCGTTAATGGTATAATACGCCTTACTTATCAAGTAGCGCTTAACCTGAGACTTGAATTTATGCTGTGGCAAATTTGTTAAATCACTAGGAATTTTGTTATAAAAACGTGTACAGTTCCCAACGAAAGACGCACTAACCTTACGGAGACGGTGGGCCGACACAGCCAGCTTATGTTTATTCCTAGTGTTAAAGTTGTGAACATCACTATTCTTCTTGAATTCATGAATGTTTTTACGAACATACATAATATTGTCCAGGATGTATTGGGAGGCTACAGTAAGTATGTGTGCCTCTTTAAATTTCTCCCTAAGGGAGACCCGAGCACCTAGTTCATAAATGGAGCGCACAGCTCGCTTTTGTAGCACAAAGATGGTCTGAATATCTGCCGCTTTCCCCCACAACAAAATCCCGTATGACATGACACTGTGGAAGTAGCTGAAGTATACCAGCCTAGCCGTCTCGACGTTCGTCAGGTGCCTGATTCGCCTCACTGCATATGCGGCAGAACTGAGTTTGCCGGCCAATGCTGCCACCTGTGCATGCCATTGTAGTTTAGAGTCTAACGTCACACCCAAAAAAACTGTCTGATCTTCAAATTCCAGTGATTCACCATTTACTTTGATCATACTGTTGCTTACCTGCTTAACATTGGGTAAGGTAAATTATACCTATGTCTCTCTCTCTCTCTCCATACTTACATTATAAGTGCAATAAAGATTAAGCATTTGGTCTACCAAGTTTTTGTACAAAATTATACGTACTCGTAATATAGGTATACGAATAGAAAAAAACTCTTAACAAAAGTTGAAAAAATACGACAGTTAATTAGTACTAAAATACCTAGTCTGGGCACTTATTTTGTAAATTTTACATTTAGGATATAATATTATCTAAGAATAAGTCCACTAGAACAAAATATGTTATCGAGTTACTTTATTGTGACCTTTTTAAAATAAGGTCAAAAGTTACTTGCTTGACTAGGTGTGCTTTTGTTTTGGTTTATAATTTTTACCAGATCACCTCAATCTTTATCTAGACAAATTATTATGGTAGGTATTGTCGTATGGTATTGATAAGATGGATGTAAATATATATGTAGAGATTTCTTGTTAGTTCTACCGTTATAAATAAATAAAAGAATAGGTACCTTCCCTTTTTCTAGAAAGGAATACAATACTTAGGCTGCGGCTCCATTGAGGCGGAGAGGAGCGGAGATGTGCAAAATTGGCCAAAAAGACCGCATCACAGTGTTTCGAATTTTGAATTTGAAGAATGTAATTGGTCAATTTTGCACATCTCCGCTCCTCTCCGCCTCAATGGAGCCGCAGCTTTAGAATCCACAATTTCTTATTCCAGATGCGGTTCCACAGCGTTTCGGTCCGTCGAATAGCCGCTGCTACCTTCCTCGTCCGGCAACTCCTCAATCTGGCAGTGACAGTGTTCACACCGACAGTGGCCCTCCATGCTGTGCTTGGGTTGCCTCATTGGGCATCTGCAGCTGCTTTGACTGCTGTTGGCATTGTGTTCAATTTGCTGGGAGGACTTACTGCTGCCATCAAGTAAGTGACCTATTTGAACGACCACTTCTGATCTTAGCAGTGATAGTGTTCATACCAAAAGTTGTTCTTCATGCTGTGCTGGGGTTGTCTCATTGCGGGATCATAGCTGCTGATTTGACTGCGAGTTGAGGGTGAAACTGTGCAAATTTTACGTTGAGGAATGCTGTTGCCATACAGTGGCCCTCCATGCTGTGCTTGGGTGACTGCAGTTGGCATCGTGTTCAATTTGTTGGGAGGACTTACTGCTGCCATCAAGTAAGTGATTATTGGGTAGTTTTGAACATAACAGCTATTGCAAACGACCACTTCTGATCTTAGCAGTGACAGTACATCATCAGCCTATATCAGTCCACTGCTGGACGTAGGCCACTCACATGAATATATAGACAATGGGAGGTAAATGCCCATAATCACCACGCTGGGCAAGCGGATTGGTGATCGCAGTAATGTGTCTACTATGATGACTCTGCCACCCATCATCAATTTTCTATCAGAGAATGGTTAGTTACCGGGAAGAATTGGGGTGGTGACAAATGTGATCTTACTGCCGTCACCACACTGCCACAGTGCCAGCAGTGACAGTGTTCATACCAAAAGTTGCTTTTGATGCTGTGCTGGGGTTGTCTCATTGCGTGCTCATAGCTGCTGATTTGACTGCGAGCTGAGGATGGAACAGTTTGCAATTTTGCGGGGAGCACTTAGCGCTGTCATCAAGTGAGTGATTTAATGGGCAGCTTTGAATGGAACTGCTGCCGCTCCTACAGTGACAGTGTTCACACCAAGCTCTCCATGCTTTTTTGGCATTTCCTCATGAGCATCAGCTGCTGCATTGACTGCGGTCGGCATTGTCCTTAAAGTTGAGAAGATTTAGATACTGCTGCTAGAAAACCTTTATCAAACTTGCCTTTTCCAAATTCCACTATCATCATCATACGCAGTAAAATTTATAGGAGTTTTAATATGTCCGGTTTTATGCTTTCAGGGCCGACGTAATTCAAACCATGACTATGATACTCGTGAGTGGGGCCTTCATAATCCAAGCGACCGTCAAAGCTGGTGGTCCGCGGCGTGTTCTAGAAGATAACATTGATGGAGGAAGACTGCAGTTCTTCAAGTAAGTAATTTATCATTTTATTCTAGTAACCTAACCAGAGATTTAACCTAAAATCATTCAAAGCATGCATAAAATGCACAATACAAGTGCATAGGTATATAAATTAATAAAAATTTTCCATTGGTCCACGCGTCTTTGAATAATCGGGGAACATACGTAAAAAAGATTACGTTGAATTCTAAACATCCTCCTTTTTTGAAGTCGATTAATAGTTTACTAGTCTTTGTATTATTTTTTTAGGTAAGTACACCAAATCTTCCAATCAAGCATCATTTCTCGGCAGTCAGTGATTTAAAGATCGCACAAGTCGCTTCATAAATATCTTTTATAATTAGTGCGTCAAAATATATTGATTTATATTGATTTAAACTTTCACGATTATCACTGCGACCACGGGTGTAACGTCATGCCCGAAACGTCAGGATATAATTAAACGTAAGTTTACGCGATTAAGACCCGTTTGTCTTTAAAATATAGTGCGTCAAAGACAGTTAGTTGCCTTTCGTTCACGATTCACGATTGAGCGTTAGCGATTGGCATTTTGGCTACATACCCTGGTGGCTTATAGTGGCCAGGCGTTTAACGTTTATCGTGCTATGCGTCGCACTTGCATACTTATCAGAACGTGACGTCAATGACGACAAACGATTAAACACGGTACCATCATAAGCCTACTGATTAACCTGTTGATTAGAATCACGATGAAATTTAAAATATCGCATTCTTTCAGGTTCCACTGGGACCCAACGATCCGCGTGGACACTCTCTCCGCCATCGTCGGCCAGCTCTTCATGTCCATCTCCATCTACGGCTGCCAACAGACCTTCGTCCAGCGGTACTGCTCCATGAACAGTGAAGCTCGTGTGAGGAGAACGCTGCTGGCTAATATACCGGCTGTAGGCGTGCTGTTTAGTATGTCCTGGGTTGTGGGTAAGTGTGTCCTCAGTTTTAATACACTTTGACACACGAGACACAGCTGAGTGCATAACCAAATTCCCAATCGCTAACGTCATAATTTTCTCTCCCTGTCACGGTTTTATTAGTGCGACAAAGACAGTTGCTTTTCGTTTGCAATTCAGTGTTAACCCTTAAATGCATAGTGACGTATATATGCATCATGTATTCTTGACTCTATTGACAGCATGTCAGAATTCAAATTTGAATAAAACTTTGTCAAGGTCATGCATTTAAGGGTTAACTATTGGTCGCTACGCACCTTGGTCTTTTACGATGAGGTACGTTAGTAGAAAGTATCTACTTACGTTTGACAGACAAGTTCGTTTAAATTTAATGTAGCCATGACCTGCCTGGGTAATCTAATAAGGCCAAATATAAGGACTGTGATTTTAAATATGAACTAATTATTGTAAGTTTGCTGTTTTACAAATTTCTCATACCCAAGGATTCAAGATTCAAATTCTTTAATGTACAAAAACACAAGTCAAAACAAAATTATTGTCTAAGATTTCAATTACCATAGTTGAGACACGAATAGAAAGAAAAGAGTAAAGAATAAAGTTTAGTTACAAAGTAATCATCGAATACTAATCCCACCTCCTATGAGCCAATGGAGTACTTTAACAGGGGCAGTTTCTGTACATAATTGTCGTTGAATTTAAGTAACAACAAGGAATTGTACTTTCAGGTATGGCGCTCTATGCTGTCTACAAATACTGTGACCCACTAATGTCGGGAAAAATCGTGGCTCCAGATGAAGTTCTGCCGTTCTATGTGCAGGACCAGTTTGGGTTCCTGCCAGGGATGTTGGGATTGTTCCTGGGAAGCTTATTCAATGGGGCCTTGAGGTTTGTAGAATAATTGGTTGAGGATAACTTAATCAAAGTGCCAAGATATCAGAGGTCTGTCCAGTAGTGAAAGCGAGAGAGCATTGAAAGCGTGCAAAATCTTTTGTGAAAAAGTAATGCTCAAGAAGGAGGAAGCGGCGCTCCGCCGCTCCGGTGCAGATGGAGGGGAAGGCGATGAGCGCTATTTATCAGCCGTCAACTTTCCCAGTAGAGCTCTGGGCGCGGAACCCACTATGTTAGGCTCTGCACGTCTGGGGGAAGGGCTGCAGCGATGCCAACCTTTTTTTTTGTTGACGCAGGGGAGAAATGCTGTTATGCACCGTCACCCCCAAGCCGGGGAAGCCCATTGGGGGGTGGTGTGTGGGACTCGCTCCTCCCGTAACCCCCTCTGACCGGTCAGAGGGAGGGGAGGAGTACACCCACTAAAAAACCCCTGTGGCGTCACCCGCATTGCCGTTTATGGGGGCGCCATGGGATCGCTCTCGCATTCGATCACGACGCCCCCCGAGCGTTGCCAATCTACCTCAAGTACGAGGGTATCCCCGATGTACTAGCCGGGGGAGCTGGGAGAGCATCGTGGTAGAATGTCCATGATCCCAAGATACGGCCCGTCCGATGATAAGTAGTAACCGTAGCCTATGGTTGCCTGCAATGGGAGAAACGGTAAATTTTACAATTGTCGCACTTGTCACTATGGTGAAATAGGGGGCTGTTATGGAAAACTATCATCATCAGCCTATGTTAGTCCACTGCTGGACGTAGGCCTCTCCTATTAACTATGCGTATAGACGCATTAGGAGGTAAATGCCCATAATCGCCACACTGCGCTGGGCAAGCGGATTGGCGATCGCAGTAATGTGTCCACTATGATGACGCTGCTGCCCATCATCAATCTTGTAAAATGGTCAGTGACACTTCAATCCCTTAGTCGACTCTTACGACACCCGCAGGAGAAGTTGGGGTGGTGACAAATGTATTCTTACTGCCGTCACCACACGGAAAACTATAGATCCCATTTACTTTCAACTATAACGTAGTGTTCACATTAAGTCTAACATACAATTCCAAATGCTTTCAGTTTCCTGGTTTCCAACGTAAACTCACTGGCGACGGTGACGTGGGAGGACTTCGTGTCGGCCGCACCAGCCTTCAAGGACACCACTGACAAGCAGCAGCTAACCGTCATCAAGATCATTGGCGTCATCTATGGTAAACTCTGTTGTAAATTTGGTCTTTTATCCTTGGTAATTCCTTAAATAGCAATAAAATCGGCGCCGTGTGTTTGTTTATCATCAACATAAAATTTATTGAAAAAACTTTAATAATTCAGCAGTGAGCTTTTTTACGGAGTAAAATTACAATTGTCTCAAGAAACACAGCAATAGTAGCGGATTTCCGACATGGGCCGGACCTCACGTCAAGAATTAACACAAATCCTCCTAAATCTTCAGACAACCGTCACAACCTGCGGAAAGTAAAATAGTAGGTACATAACGACACTGTGTCTCGTACGACGTTTTTTAGTACAGATGGCCCTCCGAAATTTTCAACCTGACGTAAGCACCATCTGTACTAAAAAATTGTTTATTAACGATGTAAACATGTTTTTAATAATGTCGGTAGCAATGCAAACATAGACTATCCAATAGTAAGCGGTAGTCGTAGCCTACAGTGGCCAGTGACGTCAGTAAAAGCAACATTTTACAATTGTTGCACCTGTCAATAATTATGGTGGATTAGGGGCCTGGGTCGCTTTTTAAAAAGTTAAATTTTACAATTTCGCTGTTTGCCTACGCACGCAAGCATTGGCTAGAAAGAGAGGCAAACAGCAAAATTTTAAATTGTAACTTTAAAAACGCGACCCTTGCCTACATTTTCTTGTCAAATGTCATATTGTAAACGTAAGTTTACGCGATTAAGACCCGTTTGTCTTTAAAATATGAGTGATAATAGTGAAAGTTTAAATCAATATATTCTTGTCAAATGCTCAAAAAAATTAAGAAAACTTCATTTCTTTCCAGCTATCACAATAATGTGCCTATCCCTCTGCGTGGGAATGATCGGTGGCGTCGTCGAAGGCTCCATGCTCGTCACCTCCGCGACATCCGGGGCCCTCCTGGGAGTTTTCGTGCTGGCCGCCCTCTGTCCCGTCGCCAACGGAAAAGGGGCCTTGTGGGGGATGGTCGCTGCCCACTTTATCACCACTTGGATGGCGGCTGGGAGGTTGATTTATGTGGATAGCCGTGTTGCTATGCTGCCGTTGTCTGTTGATGTGAGTATTGCTGTTGATGTTTTAGTTGAGTAAGTGACCACTCTTTTGTATTGACCATTCTATTGATGGACAGCATCATCATAGTAGACACAGAAGTACCAAATGCTACCTACTAATTGAGAATACTTAACATTTAAAGTACTAATCTCCCGTGAAACTCGGATGTTTGGGTACTTGTATGAATTAAAATTAAAATATATCAATAGCTCACTGACGATTTTTAAGTTTTCCTTTGTACTATATGTTTTTAAAGCAGTGCTCTAGCAGAAGTAATAAACAAACACGAAAAATTAAAAAGTAATTAATAACACACAAACTACGCTGCAAACAATAAACATCTAATTTTTAATTGCGTATTTACATAGGTGATTGCGATTTTTAATGTTCGTTACACAATGAACATATTTACATAGGTAAATAATGGCATATCTAATTTATTACCTGCTGCACACCATTGTCGGTTTTATGTTCACTCTCATTAATTGAGTTATTTTATTTACACGAATCAATGGAAACATTTGAACAAAGAAGTCCATCTGGTAATTAACTATTATTAAATAACAATACCTTCAATGGTAAATATACTTAAGAATATTTCCTACAGTAAATATTGTTTTATTATACTTCTATGTAAGTGAGTGACGTCACGAACGGTAACAAACGTAGTGTACGCTCGCGTTCAGTCACACTTTATAAATATTAAACGCTAACCTTTTTCAGTAGTAAAGTTTTCCGTGTGTGCCATTGTGACCGAATAAGGATTGTGAGTGTTTGCAGCCTGCCACGCGCTTGTAATTGTGTGCTTTATAGCAGTTTTTTATAGTACATAGTTAACCTGTGCTTTTTCTGTGTGGGTGGGTAGATACCTAAACTTCAAAAAATAAACTTTCGTATACTGAGTGGGTCTTTTTATTACCGAATTTAGTTTCGAACATACTGTTTCATATTGTTTAGTAAAATTAAGAATATTTACACAAATCTACGAACGAAATAACAAAGATTATAGACTCTGCTACGCGAACTTTATATGAGCGCCATCTAGCGTCCCTCCTGAGAACTTCGTTGGCTTATTTTATACATCGCACTACGCAAGATGAGTAAATGCGCGGATTGCAAAAAGTTTATGGTTGCTCGAGATGCTGCTACCTGTGCGCAATGTCGTCGGATGTTCCACGGAGGTTGTCAGCTTTTAGCCGAAGGGGTCGTAGTCCCGAGGGACTGGGTGTGCGCTGAGTGCAGGGCGAAGCAGAAAAAGACGGACAACAGTAACACCCCCGTGAGGAGTGCTCTTAGCCTGCAAGCTGTGTCGGGTGTATCGGGTCCTTCTGCTGCGGCTCTTGACAGCAACCAAGCCTCTGAGGTGACGGCATTGCGACAGGAACTCCAAACCTACATGCGGGAGCAGCGGGAGTTCCGCGAAGAGGTCCGGGCTTCGCTGAAAAGCTTGAATGCCCGTATGGATGGGGTCGAGCTGAGGCTGGATGCGGTGGAGAGGACTGCGGCAGAGCTGGAGACGAGGGCAGCCGCGTTGGAGGCGGCCCCCCGAGACGGGGAGGTGTCGGAGTTGCAGAAGACGGTTGCGCGCCTGCAGCTCGAGCTGAATGATCGGGATCAGGATGCGTTGCTCACCGATCTCGACATAGGCCACGTTCCAGAGGTGAAGGGTGAGAACGTTGCTCACACGGTCACCCTTCTCGCCGCTAAGTTAGGAGTCACACTGGACCAGCGTGACGTCGTGTTCGCCGAGCGAGTGGGTGCTGTTGAGCGGTCGAGCGCGGCCTCCGGTGGAGAAGGTGCTGTAGGCCGCCCGCGCCGCGTCGTTGTCAGACTGTCGCGGCGGCAGCTGCGGGACGACCTGCTCCAGGCCGCCCGGGTGCGGCGGAACTTCACCTTTGCCGATGACAGCCTGCCGGGACCGCCACGCCGTGTCTTCGTCAACGAGCGCCTTACACGCGCGAACCGGCATCTGTTTCACAAAGTTCGCGAATTATGTCAGCAGCAGCAGTGGAGGTTCTCGTGGACACGCCGGGGCAGAGTCTTCGCCCGGAAGGCCGATGGAGCGCCTGCCTTCTCCATCCGATCTGAGGAGGACATGCTTCGTGTTTTTGGGGCAGGTCCCGTTTAGGACATACACTGTACCTAGTCTTCTTAGTTTATTCTTTCCACTCCTGAGATATGTATATATAGTTTATTTTGTTGAATTATGTAGTCCACTTTGTTTTCATATATTTTTCTTGCGTGCCATATTCTATTTATTCTGTTTGTCAACTGCGTTTCCCAAGAGCATTTATATTCTTCACTTTTATTGGTATAAAATTCCATATATAAGTATAAAACACTGAAAATAGGTTTATATAACGCAGGTTCTCTTGGCACTAACCATGACAACTTCATAGCGGCGGCTACTCGGCAGGATGTTGATGTATTGGCAATCAATGAAACTTGGTTAAGAGCGGGGGAGGAGGGTCGGGCGCCGGTACTGCCCGGTTACCGTTTCCGTCATATCCCTAGACCGGAGGGTGTGCGTACACGTGGTGGAGGTGTAGGTTTTTATATTAAGCGCAACCTTAGCGCTCGCACCTGGCCTCATCCCATTGATCCGGTGCATAGGTTAGTTGAACAGATGTGGGTCACATTGACTCTCAATGGAAAGAAGTTTGTTATTGGAACAGCATACCGACCGCCTTGGATGGATGTACAACTGTTTTTGGACGCTGTAACTGACTCTATTAGTTCTATTCCCAATTATGATAACTTGTTTCTTCTAGGTGATTTTAATTTAAATTTATTAAGTAACAGGGATGCAAATATTTCTAAATTCAATCAGTTTTTAACCAGTTTCGGACTATTGCAGCTGGTTTCCCAGCCCACACATTTTACTGATACCAGCCAGACGCTGATTGATGTTGTCTGTGCAAACATGCAGACAAAAAGCATGTCCATACAACATGTAGGTTCTGTGTATGGGCATTGCCTAATTGTATGTGATTTCAATATAAAGTGTGATAAACCTAAGCCATATCACATTACATATAGGCGGTTTAAAAATATTTGTGAAGAAGACCTAGATGTGGATTTGCAGAGCGTGAGATGGGACTTGATCAAAAATATTGTAAATGTGAATGATATGGTGAAGATGTTCAACCAACAATTACTTTATATATTTGATATCCATGCACCTATAGTAACAACCTTTATCAAGCAACAATCCTACCCCTGGATTACTGACACTGTCAAGCACATGATGCGGCTACGTGACAGAGCAGCAGCAGCATTTCAGAGAAACAGATGTGAAGTCAAAATGAAATATTATAAAGACTTAAAGTCCATAGTTAACAAAGCATTGTACTTTGAAAAAGTAGCATATTTCAAACATAATATAAATAATAAAATAAATGAACCTAAGAATTTATGGAAAAACTTAAAATCTACTTTGCTGCCTAAAAAGAATTCTGAATTACCTTTATCCTTGAATAATCCCATGATAATAAATAAGCATTTCCTTGATCTGCCAGGGACCTCAGGTGTAACTATTTCAAAATTAACTTATTTAGAATTTCATAGGCATAGTGACTCTGTTTTTCACCTGGGTATGGTTAATTCAGATCAAGTCCTTAAAATAATTAAGTCACTAAAATCAAATGCTGAGGGTTGCGATGGGATAAACTTAACTATGCTTATGTTAACGCTTCCACACACTATTGACACTATTACCAGTATCATTAACACATCCATCCTTACATCTACCTTTCCTGATAGCTGGAAGTTAGCCATTGTAACTCCCATACCCAAAAATTCTAACCCTGCCCAGTATAACGATCTTAGACCTATCAGCATTCTACCATGTATATCCAAGATAATGGAAAAAGCTGTCTGTGAGCAATTAACCTACTACTTGGAACATAATAATATTCTGCCAGATGTTCAGTCCGGATTTCGAAAAGGGCGGAGTACAATGACTGCACTGCTTGATGTCACTGACAACATCTTATATGCTCAAGACAGCGGTATGTGTACCATCCTAGTGCTTCTAGACTTCTCTAGGGCTTTTGACTGTCTAAATATAAATTTGCTAATTTCTAAATTGCGTTATTATGGATTTGACCAGAAAGCTCTAGAGTGGTTTGATAGTTACCTAAGTAACCGCTCACAAAAGGTGAAAGTGAATTTGGGTGATGGTTCTTCCCTTTTTTCAGATGAGCTTAGGCTAACCAGGGGAATACCACAAGGGTCGGTGATCGGACCTCTCCTATTTATTTTATATTCAGCCGATATAAAGTCCCATGTCACTCATTGCAAATACCACATTTATGCAGATGATATACAGGTATACATATCATGTAACCCCAGAGAGATTGACATAGCCATTGGGAAACTTAACTATGATCTCACTAACATTGCAGCTTGGGCTACAGATAACTGTCTATTGCTAAATCCCAGTAAAACTAAATATCTTGTGTTTGGTAGCAAGCAGCAACTGGCTGGTATTAGTTCTATGCGAGATGTCATGCTAATGGATAAGCCCATAGAGCGGGTATATGAAGCTCGGAATCTCGGTCTACTTATGGACTGCGGGCTTAGATACGAAAAACACACAGCTGAGTCGGTTAGGAGTTGTTTCTACAAACTTAAGGTATTGTACCAAATCCGGCCATATTTAAGTGAGAACTTACGCGTTCAATTGGTGGAAGCACTTGTTTTGTCGAAACTCAATTATGTAGATACAGTAATCGGCCCTAGACTTCTTGCCAAGACTAAGCAACTCATTCAACGCGTACAAAATGCTTGTGCTCGTTTCTGTTTTAACATTCCATTGAGAGGCCATGTCACTCCATCTTTAAATAGTCATTTGATCCTCAAAATGCATCACCGACGTAAACTTCATCTAGCTTGTTTGCTCTTTGGGGTTTTGAAGTATAAAATCCCTGCTTATCTTTTTAATAAGTTGGCTCCAATTAGGCTACGCGACCGTCGCGATTGTGGGTTTCAGTTGTTGACGCCACGCCATGCATCGGCTGCTTTCCGAGGAAGCTTCCGTTATGCAGCCAGTAAATGTTGGAACAACATACCACCGCCTCTGAGAAACCTGCAAAGTGTTCATAACTTTAAAGTGAAACTTAAAAAGTTTATGCTCAACCACCAAACTGGCGAGGAAACATACAAAGTGGACACAAGTTGCCTGTGATTTATTCTTACCATTGGGTCCTGTTTCTTCCGCATAGCTGTGTTTTATATATTGTAATGTCCTTCCTTTGTTTTTGTGATTTGTTTAGATATCTTGTTTAATAATGTATGTCACTTAATTAACGTTACGTAATACGTTTTATGTAGGTTTTAGAGGAAACCTGTAGTTTTTTCTAGTATCAATTTCATTCGAGTATGTATAATTATGTAATCGTCGTAACGTAGTAGTGTAAGAAGTATTTAGTTATGTAACCTGAACCTGTCATCGGTGTTGCTGGCACAAAAAAAAATAATGACGCCTACGTTAGTGCACGGCCATGATGGGTATAGCCTGATAGGTTGTAGATGTTGTGTTTTTGTATGTATATATTTTTATTGATGCTTTTTCTTTTTTTTTTTTTCATTATTACTTTTTTGTTTGTGGATAATGGCTCTGTCTCTTTTTATTCTTTCTTTTTTGTTATTTAGTCACTTTCATTATTATTATTATTTTTGTCACTTAATCTAATTTCTTAATGTACTTGTGTAGTTATACTTAGTGTACTTAGTGTTACCTGTCGTGATGTTTTCACCGAATGGTCTCATCGGAAGATCAGCGCTGGTTTACGCCGGCACCATGCTGAGATGAGACCATTTCGTGGCACCTTCTTGTTTGTCATACCTATATTTTTGTTGTACATAGTTTTTTCTGTTTTTATCTTTTTATTCTGTGTATCTTTGATTTATCTTATTGTAATTACGTGTGCCATGAATAAATAAATATTATTATTATTATTATTATTATGTTGTTGTTGAATATTGATGTAACATTGTTATCTGCTAATAGTTCACTGAATGATAGGTAATAAATACATAATTAATGTTTCATTCATCATAGACGATTCCATTTATCACGCAATAAAATTTATATGTAGCGTAGCAATATCCTTTTGTTTTTGTTCAACACTTTGATTGAGCTTTATTCAAATGTAAAATAAGAGTGACAGCTGATAACCACAGTTACCAAAAGCAAGACTTTTTTTACGGAGATTGTGTCGGGATTTGTGTTGTCAAGGTGCATTCAGACCAAACGAGCATTCGCTATTCTATCCCCCACTCTACGAAATCAACGAATCACGTTTTGTATAACTATCGATTTTTGTAAAGTAGGGGGTTAGAATAGCGAATGCTCGTTTGGTCTGAATGCACCTTTAGGAACAGCACACTCTTTACTTCTTACCCCTGGATCACGAGCACGATCATAAGATTACGATATCCAACTTATAGTAGGTATTTGCTACGCAAGACTGTCACAATGATAGTAATTACATTTCACTTTAAAAAGCAAATCAGTAGACGATTTTTTATACCACAAATACCCTTTGACTAGGTATTTTTTTATCAATCAATGTCAATTTTTTTCAGGAGTGTCCTAACGGCACCATAAACGTGTTCCATCCGAAGCCACTTCCAGTGGAGCTGAACCACACCCTGATGCAGATTGCACCGATTCTGCAGACCTTCAACAACAGCCGCATATATGTCCAAAAGGAATCGCCGATGTAAGTTATTTACAAAGAGAAATGTTAACTAATACTGATCCTTCATATTACAGGACCGAGAAGAGTGGCGTAATAAAGAAGAGGCCTATACTCAGCAGTGGGTGGATACGGGCTGAATAGATAGATAGATAGATAGATCCTTCATATTATTCCTTCAAAATATTTAGTAATTATGAGAGCATTTCTGCAACTTTCCATTTTAACGATGATTAGTCCGATCTATATTGATGTATCATCATCAATGATTATTGAGATAATTATCTGTCATGAAATAGATCTATATTCGCATTGTGCTTCAAACGCAAAATCCAACATAATAATTATGTAAAACAAACAGTACATACAAGACTAGTCTGCCACTAAAAGCTAAAAAGATAATCGCAAATTTGTCAGAAATAGAACCGATAAGCATCATCGTAATCAGGAAAAACAATGTGATACTTTGATTAAGTTAATGTACCAAAACATTATTGTACAAAACTTAAGGCTCCATTGAACAGGTTTTCTAAGAACAGTCTCAACGTTCCTGGTAGAGACCCAAACTGATTCTGGGCGTAGAACAGCAGAACCTCTCCTAGAGATAAAATATGAATGATTTTATGTTTATTTGGTGTATAACAACATTAAAAACATTATCTCTAAGAGCTCTAGCTCTGGCCTACTACCGCGAACAGCCAAATTTCGGGGTTTAATTGTCTCCATCATTCCAACGAAGGCGTCATTAGAGTGACAGAAAAATTGCGGATTTTGAAGTTCGCGGTAGGGCCGCTGCATACCATAAAATGGTCCCATTTAAGCATTGTGCTAGTCTAAAGACTACCACTAGTCTGTCAAAGCTTCCCTAAATAATCTAGTTCATCGTCTTCCAGTACCACAGCTCTTCACCGGATGTACTCCGTCTCCTACATGTGGTACGCGGTCATCGGCACCTTCACCTGCGTCATCATCGGGTGCATCGTGGGGGCTCTCACCTGCACTGATGAGGATGTTTTCGATGAGCGGCTCTTGCACCCGGCGGTCGCTACGCTTTATAACAAAATGCCAGGTCAGCCATCTTTATTTCTAACAATCAATCACCCTCAAAATCATTGTAAACTGTCATTGTCAAAAATTTCACGTTCAATGATAATC
Organism: Thaumatotibia leucotreta; assembly: GCA_025490895.1. NCBI lineage: Eukaryota > Metazoa > Arthropoda > Insecta > Lepidoptera > Tortricidae > Thaumatotibia > Thaumatotibia leucotreta. The sequence continues at coordinate 14,349 of JALPQI010007915.1, read as the reverse complement.
GGCCAAAAGAACCCGAAAAACTACAAGGTAAGCTTGCGTTCAGAGGGTTATGTTTGTATATGATAATGTAAACATGCATCATCATCATATCAGCTAAAAGACGTCCACTGCTAAACATAGGCCTTCTCCAAAGATTGCCACAATAAACATGCATCCGGCCTACCTAATGATCAGTGCTCGGCGGAGGTGAGCTGTTTTCATACTAAATGTCACATGATACATGCCATTTAGTATGAAAACAGCTCACCCCTGCCGAGCATTGCTAACGATAAACAGCTGCAGTAGCCTGTAACATACAGTCGATGCACATGTTCGTTGCCGATAAAAACGTTATTAATGATCAGTAATTGGACATGTAATACCTTGGTTCATTGTCTATTTAGGTATATATATAGCAAAAGTAGAGTAAAGAAGAATTTAGTAATGAGAATAATGGAGCAGTACGACTACCCAAACACACACATACTGCTACATACCACTGGTTTGTAATTTTACTGCACACTACTACACTACTGGTTGATCATTTTTAACAAACAAACATTTCTTTTACAGGAATAAAACGCACCTACAGCAACGAGAAAGCCAAAACTCCAGAAAAGGATTCCAGTGAAAAAACTGATGTCACACTAGCAGAAGACGTTAAAGACACTAGCCCAAAGACTAGCCCAACCACAAAACGACAGAAAGAACAACCAAGCCCAGTAGCTCCTATCACTAGTAATCAAATGCCTGCAGTAGATATCAAACGAGCTATTCTAGGTCCTGCTATAGTAGCAGTGACGGCCATAAAGCGAAGAAAAGAGGAACCAATTGAAGCAGATTTTGCAACAACGAGTAGTAGACATTTTGATGCTTATGACAAGGGGAACCGAGGGTCACCCTTACCTGCGAGGACGAAGCTGTGATTGCCTTAGGATTAAGATATGTGATATAAAACAGGGATAGTAAATAATTTGAAGGTACGAGAGACAATTTGAAAATCTCGATGCAGTGCAGCGAATGCAGTTGACTAATTAAATTGCTGTGGAAAGACTTGCTGAACGTGAAGCATTTTAAGATTTGAAATAAGTGCATGGATTTTAGGCCACAAATTATAGATCAATAGGTTTTATTATGAATGCCTGATTTTTCGTTTTAGAGCCGTTGGTCATAGTTGGCATAAAGTTTTATTGGATGATGAATGATGATCGAGTACCTACCGAAAGAAGGATGTCCATGGTGTACCTCTAGAGAGCCAGTTTTAATCGGGCTTATTTTGATAAAGATTATGATACATTTGGTCGAAGGTACTCAATAAATGTAAGTGCATATATTATTACAATGTCTTGAAAATGTTCCGGAAACGAAAAAAATGGATGTCCCATTGATTCATCAAAAAAGTTTGTAACGGAACCGAATAATATGAAAGTTCCAATACAAAGTTCCCAGAATATTTTGGGAAACGTGTTGAATCCTGTTCAATAATTTTGAGCAATGCTCAATATTTAATACACTAAGAAGTATTTTTTCTTAAGATTATTGCCAAGAGTGGTTAAATTAACCAAAAATTTATTCGAAGAATAACTCCAAGGATAGTAATGTCAACACTCCGTAGTCATTTGGCACTAGTATCTATAAGATTAAGATTTATTATTCGAATAATAGTTTGGTGAAATCGAGCCTCATAATTATAAATCTATTAGTTATGTGACACTTGAAGTGTCCGATTATTTTGTCGAATATAATCTATTAGAATTCATTATCGGTTTCCAGTATTGGGAACGTATAGTTATGTATAGCTTGACAAAATTAATGATAGGTTGACATTTTAACTCATTTTAACTGTAGTATTGGCAGATCCAAAAGGTACAGTCACCTGCACCCCCTGGATACAGATTTTGTATGCAGGTTGCTTAGCCAAGCTGCCAATCGCTAACGCTTAGTAGCGTATCGTAGTTTTCCCTCTCTGTCACTCTTTCATATTAGTGCGACAAAGACAGTTAACTGCCTTTCGTTTACGATTGACGATTAAGCGTTAGCGATTGGCAACTTGTCTAAGCATCCTGGCCAGCTACCACGAACACCGAAACGCGTAAATTTCGTAGATTTGTCTCTGTCACTAATGACGCCTTCATTGAAGTGACAGATCCAATTCCCCGGGGATAGCGATAAGTAATAAATGTATGAGAATGACAGATTCGCACGAAAAGTCACGTGACAATTTCCATACATTATTATGGTCACGTGACTTATCGCTTATCGTATACGATTGCAGAATGGCATCTTGGCTAGGCCTGTAGGAAGATGAAGAAGCCAAGATGACCAAAAGCCACGTGACCATTTCCATACAATATTATAGTCACGTGATCTTAGAATCCCCCTAGCAGAGCGCAAGCCCGTAGTACATGTCTGGCTTTGGTTGTGGGCACTCCATGATGAGGACTCTAAATGAATGGAAACATGTCGAGCAATTGAGTCGCTTAAATTCAAAGCCGGGTAAATCCACTCTGTCAATAGAGTTGAAGTTTCAAGAAAAACTAGGCAATTGCAATTAAATATGCACTCTATTGATAGAGTGGATTTAGCGACTCAATTATCGACTTAAATTACGTGAGTAACCCATTTGATAAATATTTAAATATGACTTCACGTGACTTATCGCTTATCGTATATGATTGCGGAATGGCTGCTGGTAACTATGTTCTCGGCTGTGTAATGTAATGTATAATGTAACCTTAATTTCTTGTCATTTAGAGGGTTAACAGTACCTTTCTGCTGCCATAACTCCAACGTTGGTTTTATGACAATACGAAGTAAAATTAATCGATTCAAATCGGTCACGTGACGCAAATGCGTCATCAAAGATTAGGTACACTAAAGTGCGACCATTATGAAGTATAGAGATTTCTATATAATTATGTCAAATTGAAGTGTGAGCAACTGAGCAATAGGTCCGTGCCATTATAATAGAAGACCGTAATAGTTCAAAATGATCGCAATTTAGTACAATCATAAAAAAGTAAAATTCATCCCACTGGGCGTATTTTATTCCCGATTATACGTGCTTAATCTCGATTTGATAAAATTGTACACAATTAGAAATTAAGATTTAATGTGGGGAAATCCGGCACATAATTTACAAAGACGAATATTGGTCAATAACTCAAGGTGGATTTAGACAAAATGAGCATTCGCTTATTCTATCCCCCACTCTACAAAATCAACGAATTTCAACAAATCACGATTTGTGTAACGAACGAATTTCGTAGAGTGGGGAATAGAATGAGCGAATGCTCGTTTGGTCTAAATGCACCTTCAGGTTACCGCCTTATTCGTGAACGCCATCTAACTTAGAAAGTCATTGATTGTCCTTTTCGGTCTTATTAATATGCCTATAAGACCGATAAGGACAAACTATACTTATCGCCTTGCTAAGTTAGGATACGTTTAAGAATAAGAGGGCTCTGCTCAAAAACGGGTGATAAGGTACTCTCAACTGAAACTGACCTTTCTAGAACCTTGTAGGCATAATAAACAGTAAGGAGTTTCTTACAATTTGATATGTAGCGTTACTGTGACATGGTTCCTAAGTGGTCTAGGGCTCTAATCGGTTGACTACCTACCTAGTGCTTCGTCCTGCTTTCCCATCTTTTTCTCCTGCTCACTAGCTTAATAAAGGTAAGACCGTTATAAATACAGGGTGAAACATGAGTCGTGAACAGTAATACGTTTTTCTAACTCTATAAACATCTAACAATTAAATGCACAAGTTACTTAAAAATGGACAAGTTATTTATTTATTTTTTGTAGTTTTTTGGGTTTAAATGTTTTCGTAATTTTTGGCTTTAAGATATCCAAAAGGATTTTAAGACAAATTAATGGATAATTTAAATTATCTCTTCAAATTGAAGTAATCAACGGCAATTATGTAAATTCGTATAAAATTAAATGATATTTATTACAAAACGTTTTAAATAGTTTAAATAGCCGTTATCATTTCTGAAAATACCTTAAAAATTAGAAAAAGCCACAAAAAAAACATGATTATTTCTAAGTGACTTGTGGGGCATTCAATTGTTAGTTGTTTATAGAGTTAGAAAAACGTATTACTGTTCACGACTCATGTTTCACCCTGTATAAGTTACCTAAGTATTTCGGTCCCCCATTGACCCATATTTTTAAGTTAATGTAATATAAAAGACATAAAACGGCCTGTGGTCTACATTTATGTGATCTTTCTCAGTATTAGTTAGATTAGCGTGTGTTTAATTATTAATTATAAGACTTTGAATGTATGTTTGGAGAATATTTTTGTAATAAACATATTGTTATTGATATTATGTGATCTTGAAGTGCAATACATATTTGAATATTTTTATTTGTTTTATTCATAGCCAATCCAAACTTTGACCAATCACAACTATTTTTAAATGGTGGTTTAAGATTTTATAGGTTGATATTGAAATTCATTACCGTGATGTGATGCATTGAAGAGAGGGTGACACGTCTTGTCAACTAAAATTCGGGACCCTTTTTGAAAGGCAATTTAGTATGGCGTGCGGCAACCATGTCTTATTTATTCGTAGGTTGAACAAATTATCTCAATTTGTACCAATTGTCGTTTGATTTATTACTTCAAAACACTGTCCAATTATACTTATACCATAAAATAGTAGCAAAATCTGTTTTTAACCTTCCTTTTTATACAAAATAATGTCAGAAATGAAATAAACTGATTTGGAACTTAAGCAACTCAAATTTCCAGTGAAAGCGTTTTATATATTTTCCCTGTACAGAGTTTAAGTAAAGATTTACGTATTCTCTATAACACCATTTTGCCTTTGCCTACAGAGTGGAAACTTATAATGAGTTTTAGTTGCGACCCTATTAGTGACAAGAAAATGCAGTAAGACTTTTCGGGAAAGAATTACTTGAAAATATCTGAAAAGTAACTTAAATTCTTACGGATAAGGTTTATGAATCATTGTACTACTATATTAAGGTGCATTTAGACCAAACGAGCTTTCGCTTATTCTATTCCCCCATTCTACGAAATCAACGAATTTCGACGAATCACGTTTTGTGTAATCACGTTTTTGCATAAAACCAGCGTGACTCAGACCACCGTAACCATGGCAATATCAAACAGAAAAAAGTTGATTCACCCATCTACGAAATAGCTTTCATTGAAAAAAAAAACGTCATGGGTCATTATGAGTATATTTTGTTGTCCTAAAAATAGGACGTTAGGCCTTCCCAGGTCGGATACACCATTTATAAACCAAGTAATACGTTGATCTTCATGGTACAGTCCAGCTTAAGGTTATAAAGGGATTGAACGATGGTCTAAATCTTACATTGTGCAACGCACAATTCTGGGAACCAAACATGTGTCCATCCCTTTATACCCTTAAGCTCGATGCTTCATCCTAAGACATGGTGTGCCGAAATACCGAGAACCACCCTTTCTTTAGAAAGGCGTTAGCGACATACTAGTTTTGAGTAGAAAACAAAAAATACCTGTCATATACCTGTACATAATTTTATTAATTTAATTATGCTGAGCGGCATCCTTTTTGGTGTTCAAATCCACACTTTTTCTAATTGTATTTATTTATTGCTCTGTATTGTATGGCACCAAATAAACCATTCTTATTCTTATTTTTATGTAGGCAGGTAGGTACAGCGTATTAAATTATACGCCCCTAAGAAATACACACGCTGTATAATTATATCATGTATCTGTAATTTTTGTTTCTCCTAGAAAGTAGTTTGTCTTAAGTTAAAGTTAATGATGTTAGTCATGTGTCAAAAATCAATAAACATTTTGATTTTGATTTTTGTGTCAAAGTTAAATGGTGTTATTCCTGCGTCAAAAATTAATAAACTCTTTTGATTTTGATTTTTGTGTCAAAGTTAAATGGTGTTATTCATGCGTCAAAAATCAATACAATCTTTTGATTTTGATTTTTGTGTCAAAGTTAAATAGTGTTATTCCTGCGTCAAAAATCAATAAACTCTCTTGATTTTGATTTTCAAGTTAAAGTTAAATGGTGTTTTTCATGCGTCTAAAATCAATAAACTCTTTTGATTTTTATTTTTGGGTTAAAGTTAAATGGTGTTGCAGTATTTTTTTAATGCCCGACAGAGCTGCAAAGTACCTACGAAATCCACAACTTTTGTTGTATAGATACACAGTTTTAATTTATGAATTAAGGCAACCGACAAAATGACGATATTGAGTACCTATACAGTTCGAATGCAAATACCGCTCTATCGAATAATATATTCAATATTGATTTGATATTCAGAAAGAAATACCGAGTAAGTTAACAAAAACTTGACTAATTTGTAAGTATCAACTTTTTTAATGTTTATTTTTGCCGTGTGGTGACGTTGCCGTGTGGTGACGGCAGTAAAAATACATTTGTCACCACCCCAACTCCTCCTGTGGGTGACGTAAGAGTCGACTAAGGGATTGAAGTGTCATTGACCACTATTTGATAATAGATTGATGATGGGCAGCAGCGTCATCATAGTGGACACATTACTGCGATCGCCAATCCACTTGCCCAGCGTGGCGATTATGGGCATTTACCTCCTAATGCGTCTATACGCATAGTTAATAGGAGAGGTCTACGTCCTCCAGTGGACTAACATAGGCTGATGATGTTGTGTTAATGTATCAATAAGTTTCAAAAAATCGTACCTACTTTATATTTTAACGTAAGTACGGTCGAGGAAATTGAATGTTTAGCAGTTTATGGCTCACTTTAGGACGCGATTACTAACTACATACAATACAAGCAAATTAACTTGAACCGCAAAGTGCTAAACATTCAATTTCCTCGACTGTACCTATGAATTTGTAAGTACAAAATTTTTCCTTTCTATGTATATATCAGTGCAAATACGACTCCATATTGTGCTATGAAAAGTAATCATATTTATGTTTAACAAAGCCGTGTGGTGACGGCAGTAAGAATATATTTATCACCACTCCAACTCCTCCTGCGGGTGTCGTAAGAGTCGACTAAGGGATTGAAGTGTCGCTGACCATATTTGATTAAATATTGATGATGGCAGCAGCGTCCTCATAGTAGACACATTACTGCGATCGCCAATCCGCTTGCCCAGCGTGGCGATTATGGGCATTTACCTCCTAATGCGTCTATACGCATAGTTAATAGGAGAGGCCTACGTCCAGCAGTGGACTAATATAGGCTGATGATGATGATGATGTATATATCAGTGCAAATACGACTCCATTTTGTGCAATGAAAAATAATCATATTTATGTTTAACAAAGTACCAACCATACAAATTCATATTATTAGCAGCATGGATGGCCCTGGCGCGGCGTCGGCACACACGATCCAATTTGCGTGGCGATGAGATGAGACGTATCCCGAGATCGATCGCTAGGTTAAGGGGAAGTAAGACTTCATAAAAAAGGTGCATTCCACGAAAAAGTCCACCGATGTCCCGTACGAACACGATTTTTCTCAAATTTGTGGGTTTATCGAAGTTCTCTTTCGTGACTAGAGGAGGCAAAAATTACTTCAAAATATATGTAATGACTAATAACTCTGAAGAATACTCGAATTATCGAAATATACACGCATTTGTACGGGACAGCCCATGGAATGCTCCAAAAGTGTAAGATATAAATATACACCGTGTTATATAAATATATACCATTGATTTCGTTAAATTAAAGGGAAGCTTATTTAGATCAAAAATAATCAATTTCTCTAAGAAACTAGTATCTTAACTCTTACTGTTATTGAGTTCGATAGTCGATGTTTGTAGATGGCCCATCAAGGAAAGGGTTTATTAACATCAGAAAAATGCATGTTTGCATAGGTTAAGTATCATAATTATGCATAAAAACAGCGTGACTCAGGCGACCGTAACCATGGTAATAACAGACAGAAAAAAGTAGATTCACCCATATTCCTAGTTTGAAAAAAAACCTCTTCACGAATAAAGTCAATGCAATTTACAGCTGCAGCAGGTGTACTCTAAGTTTACCATGACCTAAAAGACTGCATAAAGTGCTGGAGTTATTACGCCAAAAATGTACCAAATTTTTACTCTAAAATGCAGTTAAAACTTCAGCAAACCGATTGCGATTTGTTGTCTGTGAGTAAGACACATAAACTTTATTTCATACTTAGTTTGTCAGCGCGCATTACCTGTAGCCTTCTTGCAGGTCTCTCACGATTTCGTCGGGATAGTGTAGCAAATTAAATAAATGTAAACCCAACTTCCTCTTAAATCGTACTTTGAAGTAAATCTTATTGTAGAGCAGTCGCAAAGAACATAAGCGGCTCGGAGCCATCTCCTGGCGCAGATGATGCCCTGGTACCGATCACGGCTTTGTGTGTGCGTGTGTGTGTTTATGTGTGTCAGAAAAAGTTGTAGGTATATACCACAAAAAGGTAAATAAGAGTTTAAAAGAAACGAATCAAAAACCAGTTAAATAGTAACACAATGCTGAGAGGTTATTGAACTCTTAATTTGGCAGATTACAATAAAAAAACCGGCCAATAAATAACAAATAAATCATTTTTTATTTTTTTATTTTTTTTTTTTATTTTTATTATCATTAAAAAACTACAGTTAAATCAACCTATCACAAAAACTATAAGAGATAATTTAATCAACCCAAAAATCATTGAAAGAATTTATTAATATGGATAACATCTTTTTTTTTACAATTTTATACCGCGTAGTTTAAAAAATAGAGGGAGTGGACACATTTTTCAGATTTTGTGAGCTGATATTTTGAAAACGGTACGCTTAAATAAAAATGTGATTCCTGAACCTTGATATCATTTTCAAAGACCTTTCTATTGATACCCCACACGCTGAAATATGTACATAAAAAAAATGTCTATCCCGCAGTTACATTGTATGGAGGGCCCCAGCCCCAATTCCTTATTTTAATATAGTATCATAATTCTGTAGCAGTTTATACAACAAAAATCCTTACCAAATTACATTACTATAGCATTTATAGTTTCTGAGTAAATCGGCTGTGACAGACGGACGGACAGACGGACATGACGAATCTATAAGGGTTCCGTTTTTGCCATTTTGGCTACGGAATCCTAAAAATACAATACAGTAATGTTTAGCGACTGTATGTGTTAGGAAAGACTTCACTTCGAAAGTATTTCAGTTTAGCGAAACTTATGAAGTTGCAAATTAAATTGAAATTGTAATTTATTGAACAAACGTTTTTATTAATTAAAAAAAAGTTTTCAAGAAAAAGGTGTTGTTATAAGTTTCCTGTAATGTTTACTTATGACTATCTCACAAGTTAAAGTTATGTAAAATCTGAGTCAATAGAAAAAGAAAAAAAGGTAAACAAACCTGCAAACCTTAATTACTTCGTAACCACATACTTTCCAAACACAATCTTGATACTATCCACAACTTAAAACCTTAAACCTTGTGTTCACATACATTTTTAGTTAAAATATCTGCTAATTATTAATAATTAAGTACAAAGAAATCTTCGGACGTGTTTTACGATATATGTCAAGGGCTAGTCGAGATTTTTTACTCATCGAAATTTATCTTGTCTATGAAAAAACTAACATTTGTAGTGATGGGACATAAAACAGTTTTATTCCGTTATCGATTCGGTTTTATTCGGTCGATTGTTTTAGACACGCGATTTTCTTATTTTTTTCTTTGATATTATACCCAACAATATACAAAAATGATTGTTCGTGAATCATTTGGGAAACTATTGATGTGTACCGGTACCTACAACGTTAAGTGGTATAATTCGCGGACTTCGTGGTGGAGTTTAATATCGGATACGTGAGTATGCGGCTTAACCATGACTGCCAGAAGTGGCGGTAAATTGAGAAAAACTAAAAACGGGTATTTAAAAAAAATGCTACTTTTTCGTGTTATTACGGATTTTGTGTATTATTATATTCTTCTGATATTTACTTTATTACGGCTTAGCTTTTATATTTGGACTCCGATAATTGTAATTTGATTGGATTTTTGTGACTGGTTAAACTACGACTTGGCTATTTTATATATGGACTAAGATAAACATTGTGATTTCGTTACACTTTTGCTACAGAATAACGCAACTTGACTTAGGTATTTACGGGCCTCATTTCGTCTTCAAAAGGTTTGTTATAAAGGTAACTTCTTTTAAATTAAACTCAAAAGTGTAGATAAGTGAAAAGTAAATGTCTGTCTCTTTATCTAACTTTATTTTAGATTACAATGAGTGAACCTGGACCATAAGGATTAAAGCCGCCAAAAATAGCTAAGATTGTAAAAAACAACGAACGGAAGATATGAAAAGGATTCTTTTAAATGTCTACAGACATTTAGAAAGAACCTGACCTACTTACCCATACAAAATGGAGTTGTATAAAACAACGGCAGTGATTATGGAAGTGTCGCTGTCGATAGATGTTGTTAGCAAAGTTGTAAAAAATAGTGAGAAATGTGATTGACGGAATTTGCGACACTGTTATTGACAATGCGGCTGTAACAAAAGCTTTCATCATCACAGTCACTGATGATGACACTTCGGAGGAGAGTAGTGATAGTGACAGCACTCCGATTAAAAATTGTTAGTAGGATTAATGGCTTTTTGTCATAAAAAATTGTTCCCACACTATTACCTAATACTTATTTATATTAAGTTCGTAATTATTTCGCGAAGGATATATTTGCTCGATTAAAGTTAATACTATTCCCATAGGTCCCATCACTATTTTCATAGACAACAAATGCGATTGCCGGTCCGCCATATTAGTTTACCTTTTTTTCTTTTTCTATTGACTCAGATCTTAAAGATAGAGTACAGGACAGGAGTGTTCTGTTTTGAATAAAACCAGCTGACGGAACGAGATTTATCTTTGAAATTTTCAATATATAAAATTATTCGAATTCCCAAATGTAATACTTATTAGGAAAATTTAATACTCTGCGATTTAGGAATTTTCAATATTAAAATTCATACTGTATTTCTAAGCTAACGTTTTTTTCGATCTATTACATTTTGTACATGAATTACACATTGATACCAAGATTGTGTTCTAAAAATTGCATGATGATGAAATAATGCAAAATTTTAGGTTTGTTTATTTTTTTCTTGTTGCCTACTAACGAACGGTGTACTTAATATCATCATCATAAACTTAACCCCCTACCGGCGATTTTATATTATAAGCTTTGAACACAGTTAATTTAATACTACTTATATAACATAATCAATAATATAAAAAAATACATATAAAATAAAAGAACCTACAAATAAAAAATCTCGCCCAAATCGCTGCCAATGGGCAGTGTGCCCAGAAGGCTGGCCGCATTGCCACGTTGTATGGCAATGCTTATTCGCTGAGCGAAATATTGACCAGCCCTCTGGTCACCAGTGGCATCGATTAGTCGTGCGGCTATGCTTCTATAAAGACGACGCGCATTGGGTCCCCAAGGCCCCAGCGTTTCGACCCCAAACGCCTCAAACATATAGCCACTGCCAAGGGTTGCATATTTGCGGCGTTTGAGGTCCTCCGCTGTGGATGCAGCACGGCCAGCACTATTGCTAGTGCCTGGAAGGTGGGACGGCGCGAGGGTGTCTACACATGTAGCGTCCCATACCAAGGGGCGTCCCATCTTCCAAGGCACCAGTGTCATGCCGTCGGGCCTCTTGCCATCGTCCCTCGCCAGCCCAACGGGCTCCAGGATGGCGGGAACTTTCACGCTGACAAGGGCCCGTCGGATAATGTCATTAATGCTGGCGTGCCGAGGTATGCGCCCGGCGCTCCGGCCGCAGGAGAGTCCGTGGTGACCCAGGCGGTCGACCATGGCTCCGCATTGGCAGCGGTGGGACGTTTGTTGCTGCCCCTATGCGCAAACTAGTCGCCAGACGGAAGGTGCAATTATCCAACAGCGTACCTATGGATGACGAGGGAAGAGCTTTTAGCCATAGACCCCCTACCGCATAAATAAAAAATATAAATTGTTGAAATTTGAACTCTAATGGCAATCAATAGAGCTCAATTTTATAGCGGCCATATATGACTTCGTATGCAGTAAGGGTACCCCCTTCCTACCGGAGCAAGGCTCTTGTCTGTGGAGCAATTTCCATATGGTCATTTCCCGTGCCTTTTCATTAAAACCCTGATACCTACGACACTACGTCTAATTTTTCTTTGACTTGGTCCATGTACGCCCTTCTCGGCCTACCTCTTTTCCTCTTAATATACTTTTAATAAAATTAAAAGATAATAAAAAAATAAAAAAAACACGACTGCCGTTTTAAGCGAACTGAAAAGTAACAAATAATTCCTTCTTCAGGTTAATTCTTGTGAGCGTGTCTACATAATAGGCGCTCGTCTTATTACTTACTATATTTTGTTTCGGTTGCAGTCGGGGAACCTCCATAATATATATTTATATTTTCCGTAATGAAAGGTTCCCCGACTGCAGCCGAAACAAAATATAGTAAGTATAAGACGAGCGCCTATTATGTAAACACGCTCACAAGAATTAACCTGAAGAAGGAATTATTTGTTACTTTTCAGTTCGCTTAAAACGGCAGTCGTGTTTTTTTAATATTTTAATTATTTTATTTATTTGAAACCTTTTAGTGAATCTGGAGATTCCTTAAAGTTGGATAGAATTTCAAAAACCAATTCTGCAGAGGGCCGAAGCTTCGCTCCGGGGGCCCGAGAAGTTCCAATCCCGCTAATTTTGGGCGAAGCCGAAGGGCACGCCGCGTGAGGGCTGGAGCATTACCGGAACCAATGTAAATCTATTTCGAGTGAGTCCGCAGGTCGAGCTTCAGGGTGGAAGGCCGGAAGCCGAGCTCGCGGAGGCCAAACCGCGTCACACCGACACCGGACCGGGCCCAAGCGCGTCGAAATTTAAAGCGAGGCCGAAGGCCGAGCTGCGAGAAAATTGAGCTCCCATGCTTCTTCAAGCACCCCAGCGTCTAAATAAACCGATATCTGTGTCGGTGTGATCGGACGAGTCCACACGGTTTTATTTATAACTTTTACTTAAAATTAGAGCAACTAAATTTTCCATACAAAATAATTCGGCGCGCAATGTAGAGCAACATACGCGAGTTAAGCACTCGTTGACAGCTAATTTCAAAAGCAGATGACATAACTGCCATATCAACAATAAAAAATGTTCGTACCTACATTGCTGCTCCGAGAATCTTTAAAAAATTCTGTGGGGTCATAATTAAGAGTAACTTTAAAAAAACCTTGTAATCCATGATTACACTAATGAATCCCGTGCCTGGTTTAATTGATCGCCCGTATTAGATTTACACACTGTATATATTTACAATCAGCATATAAAATGCTTTAATTTGATACCCAAATCATAGCATTTGGATGACATATTATTCTTGGCGCTTTAATTGTATTTTAATGACTCTGGCTTTTGTAGAATAAGTAACAAACATATAAATTAAATACATATTCGTAATTGCAGTTCAAAGCTCTTCATTTTGATTCCAAAATTGATCGTTTTTCAAAATTGTTTTTTTTTTGTCAGACATTATTGAATTTATAGGCCGCCTTATTGTTTTTAACGTGACGTCACATATCCTATGTTACCCGCGACGTCACGAGGATTCTAATGATACCTTACACTATTAAAAACGGTTAAGTGGTCGCGAAGATCTATAGCTTCGATTGTTAAGATAGTTAAGAAGGACGGTTGAACCGCGTGGACTCGCCCGTCGAGCCTCCAGTCCTCGGGATCGCGCCGAGAGCACACCGATAGTGACGCTCCAAGTCCTCGGCTCTAAGCGGAGCTCGGCTTATTTAGAGACTGGGGTAGGTACTTCAAACAGCTTGGTAGTTTATTTTTTTCGCAGCTCCGTCTTCGGCCTTGCTTTAAATTTCTTACAAGTGTCATGCTAGGACGCTCTTAGTGAAAGTCCTGACCTCTTTCTCCACTGGTCCGGGCCGATGTCTGAACTCTCGTAGCTCGGCTTTCGGCTTCGCGAACCAATGGCCCTCTTAGGGACGATTCGGACCTTCAACCCTACGCGGAGCAGGGCCTACGGTCTTAGCAGATTGTCAATACTACTTCAATATTTCGATTCTTTTTTGTGTTACCCTATTGCAGCGTGGCAACGCTGGGCTCTGGCGGCTCAGCTTTCGGCCTCGTGAGCTGGCGCACCTCTGAGGCCCGCTTTTGGCCGTTGACTCAGCTTTCGGTCTTCGTTAGAGTTTGTAGCGATCTGTCGGGCCTAAGACAGTTGACCCTTTGACCGCCACTGGCCAACAACTATGCCAATGCAGTAGAAACTTACTCTGGACGCCGTAAAGTTAAATTTCGTTTAAATAATCACATACG
>JALPQI010007914.1:0-59340 GCA_025490895.1 Thaumatotibia leucotreta | reverse complement strand
TTTCTTTGGTATATGACATCTAATATTTATAATTTATATAGTATTAAGTAGTGTGACTACTGGGCGAAAAAAAAGTACAAATCAAAATATTTAGTAAATAAATAATTTGATTTGTGTTTTCACAATACGTTCAAGGTAATTCAAGTTCAGACGGCTAGCAGTAGGTACGTATAAGTCTACGAACAAATAAAACATAGAAGCCGCACGCCATACTAAATTGCCTTTCAAAAACAGTTTTGAATTTTAGTTGACAAGTGTCCCTCTTCAATGCATCACGCCCCGCATGGTAATGAATTTTAATATCAACCTATAAACATTTAAACCGCCATTTAAAAATAGTTGTCATTGGTCCATCAAAGTTCTGGTTGGCTGTATTCTATAAATATATGTCAAATATGTTGCGCCGAAATATGCGCGGTGTTAATAAAAGCGCTATGTCCTGCCCATCGTGGCATAATTGAACAATTGGTTTTGGGGGCATATTTGAGCTGGTGTTAGACGTCCATGTTATGTATATGGTCGCAGGTATAAGTTCTTTTCTAATTTCAAAGTTATCGTAGAATTACTAAATATAATTAACAGATTAACTTTCGTAGGACATGGTAATGTGTCAGACATTTTTTCTTATCGCCTTTAAAATTGCCAATTCTGTTATTCCCGTGCCAATATGTGCACATCACAGGAAATGCAAAAAAGCTTCAAATTGGACACAGTATTGGGTTATGGGAATCTTGACGATGTTCTCCACAGCCAGGAGTTGTGTGATGCATTAATGCGATTAGTCAAATCACTAATTTACTTACCAACCAAACGAGACTTCAAAGTTTTTACCTCTTACAATCGCGTATTCAAGGTGCTAGTGAATAGTTGCCCTGAGAACTTCACATAATTACATACTCGTATAATTTCTTCATGGCGCTGGGGTAAACACGCTTGCAACTTCAAATGTATCGGAAATTGGTAAAAATGTGTAACATTTACTTTCACATTTAAAACAAGTATTATCAAAAAAATTACGTAATATCCCCCCAAGATATTTACCGCAACTCATTCGCTGGCAGAGGCGTTGTTCTCATATAGCTGACATCTAATTTGAATTTAATTCGGGTTCAAATCAAGTACTGAGTTTTATTATTAGATGGATTTAAAATTGTATATTTTATAATTTCTTCATGCCCCACGGGAAGTGTTTTCATATACTTATTTATTGTTTTTCTATGTTTTATCGAAACTAAATAAAATGTACGGTGAAAAAGTAGGTAGGTATCGTCATAAACATGTTTTGCTCTTTCATGTTAGAACGGCATAGATTTTGTTCTATTAACTATCATGAGAACATTTTTATTAAAACCCTTGATCAGTGTAACTGTTTCTAATACTTACCTACCTATGCCATGTTTTATCAGGTATTGTATTATATCATGATAATAAAATGATAATGGTAATATAAAATAACCACAATAAAGCATGCTGCTAAAATTAATGAACAACGCATAAAAAAAAATCGCCGAAGGGACAATCAACAAAGTTTGTAGGTATTAATAAATATTTGTATTTTTTTACCAATTTTCTAACAAGATATGGCCTTAATCTACTAATCTTGTTACGTCCTACATACTACATTTAAGTAAAATTGTGTTAAAGAAACTGTGCAGAATACAGCCCACCATATTAAACGGATAACGCCGTTTTTATGGCCCAAGTTCCGTAATATAGCCGATTTGAAATAATCTTAGTGTATTATCCAGCCTTTAGATGTATGTGCGTTAAATCAAGATTATTGCATTAGTTTTATAAGTCTGATGTTTGACTCCAGAAGCAGCCTTCAAATCGTTTTTAGAACAGCCAATTCTTTCTTAATTGTCTTATGAAATGAAATGAGATGAAATAAGTTCATTTGCAGAACATTATGTACAGAAAAGGTGGTCAAATCAATAATTTGTCCAGATAATATCAATACTTTATACTAGTAGGCACAGAATTAGATTTGGATAGAAGAAACAAGTTCATTCATTTGTATGGCGGCCCGGCCGAGCGTGTCAGATTTTGTACTGAAGTTGTTACTTGCCTATGATTTTAAACATGTCTCAGGCCCTTGAGTATTGATATTTTTTTTGTGTTGTTGCAATTAATATTACTTAAGGAGGCATTATTAATATTTTTGTTCACTTCAACTTACAAAATTTGACGCCCGAAAGCTGCAAGCTGCGATTAAAGACGGACAACTCAGTGGATTTCACTGAGTTCATTTGACACGCTAAGTAGATACGTTGGCTTGATCTATGGTATATATGACATCTGTGCTAGTAGGCATGCAAAAATTTACACATATTATTTACATACAGTATTTACCATAGATTTTATTATACTGTAACAATATCAACTCCTAAATAAGCATCAGTCCCAATTCTTCTTTACGGCTTTGTTCAAGTTTTTTTTTTGGTATTAATGAGGAGTTTTGACCTATAAATAACACAATTAATATGACAATTACATCTAATTAAAGATATTCGATTAAGTTTTGGACCATAGGCAATTCTGAAATAATTTCGTTATAAGTAAAGCGTGTGGACTATAGTTAGGTGGTTTTACGGTAAACATATTTCTAGCATTCCAAATAGGTACACTTGTTTGCTTTAAAATTCTCCTGCGACCATATATAACATGGACGTCTAATGTCAGCTCAAAAATGCCCCCAAAACCAATTGTTCAATTGTGCCAAGATGGGCAGGACGTAGCGCTTTACGTGACACCGCGCATATTTCGGCGCAACATCTTTGACAAATGTTTATTGAATATAGCCAATCAAAACTTTGATGGACCAATCACAACTATTTTTAAATGGCGGTTTAAGTTTTTATAGGTTGACATTCAAATTCATTGCCGTGATGCATTGAACAGGGGGTGACACTTGTCAACTAAAATTCAGGACCATTTTTGAAAGGCAATTTACCATGGCGTGCGGCTTCCATGTTTTATTTGTTCGTAGAAATTCTCATTTTACCCAACCAAGAAATAAGAGTGCATATTTTAGTAAAAATATGCCTATACATTATAAGCATGTTGTCGACTATAGCGTCGTTGTCGGTTGCTGCTACATGGAATATTATTTCTGTTATACACCGTGTTTTTATTGATTTCCGTTAAATGGGACAGGTTACTTGGGACATTAATAGAAGTTGCCTGGTATAGGAGCATTCCATGAATACATGTCGTAAGTGACACTGTCTTTTCAATACTTTTGAGAAATTAAATTAGTAAGCTGAGTTACGGCATAATAATAACATTATCAAGGCTTTAAGATTGACAGTGTTTCCTAGCAGCTAGCATATTCTATTAGGGTAGCTACCATAGCGAGTCGTAAGCGACAAAAAGTAGATGTTTTCATGGAATGCTCCTATATCGGCTTATGTTAATTTCGTATTTTTTTTTCTTTTTCATACAGTCACAATAATTGAAATGGCAAGTGTGAGAGAAACTTAAGAATAAGATTTCAGGTGACTGACGGCACACGTCAAAGTAACATTAGGATTTAATAAAGGTTGCAATACACTTGTTCATTCATTAAACTTATTTTTTTAATAACTCAATAACAGTAAGAGTTAAGATACCTACTAGTTTCTTAGAGAAATGGTCATTTTTGACCTAAATAAGCTTCCGTTTCATTTAACCGAAATCAATAAAACCACGGTGTATAAAACAAATAAAACAAAGTGTAACAAAAACAATGTTATTTGATATAGAATACTAGAATGTCAGAGAGAGAAAGATGATGCTATAGTTACAACATTTCGTAACGCCATTTTGGGAGCACTATTATCCCCTTATTCATAATGTCTCCTAACTTAGTAAGGTGCTAAGTATTGTTTGTCCCTTTTGCCCTTATATACACATTGATAAGACCGAAAGGGACAACAATACTTAGCGGCATGCTAAGTTTAGAGACGTTTATGAATAAGGGTGCGGCTCCATTGAAGCGGAGCGGAGCGGAGCTGTGGGAGCTCGGCCAATAAGACCGCATCATAGTGTTTCGAATTTTGAATTTGAAGAATGTAATTGGTCAATTTTACAACGTACCTTAAGGGAGTTAGAATTTGGTTTACGAATACACTCCTAGTTCAGACAAGTCAAGAGTCGCCAAAATGTCATTCCGCAGCGGCTGACAGTAATCCCATTACTATTGGCTACCGTCATTCGAAGGTAGACGGATTGACAGTGCGGCCTCATTGCCTTCGGAAATCACACACGGTTTGGTTTAGAACTTAATTATGATAATAGATTTTGTTTACTAGCTGGATCACGTAAGGAAACGTTCAAAAATGACCCATATTAAAAAGTTGAAATGTGAATCTTTTTAGTAAAACATCTCAATTTGTACGGAGCATAACATAAAAGATTTGAAAAGTTTTTACTTAAATAAGATTTTAAGCGATATTATCATCAACCGGACATGTCATAATGCATCATGTTTTTTGGTATTCTTGTTCCGCTCTGGGTGTCTACCTATTTAAACGTCATTGGTTAGCATCCTTACGGTAAACGATAAAGTAGGGCCTTTTCGTAAAAAGGTTCACAAAAAAAGGATAGCTTGAATTACAGCAGTACTAGTAGTAAATCACTTAATATAACCTTATAATTACAAACCAGTTATCAGGTATTATCAAAAATACATCCTGTACAAAAAAACACAGAAATAATTTACACCAACACAAAATTAGCTTCTTTCAGAGCAGACAGATTCATAAAAACGAAATGGCGAAAAGACTTTTATCATTTGATCATTCACTCGTATCATTCGCTAATTAGCTTTCTAAAAGACATACGAGTATAGCCTTAGCCACGCCTGACCCGGTATCTAAAGTCGACAAACGAGATTTCGACTATTTCCTCTCGTTTCATCTAATAAGTAAGAGCGATAGAGACAAAATTGCAATGTAGAAATTCCCTGTTTACAAGCTCTTTAAGAGAACGCTAATGGCAAAGAGGTGTCATGTAGCTTTAAGAAGACTAATTAAATACGTTTAACAAGATAACATTACAAATTAGCAATGTTTCTTATGGAGCTCAGCGCTGCAGTCGTTTAGGTGTGATCCTATTAGCGTGTGTGACATTTACTTGTTAAGTATTTTAACCGACTGCGAAAAAAATGCGAATCGTGAATCTATTTTGAATTTTTTAATGTAAGTGGTTTTTATTGTTTCAATTTGTTGATTACTGACTCTGTAAAATAAAGGTTAGATTTGTGATTTACTTGAAAATGGAGTTCTGCAATCCGTGTTTATTTTGAAAAAAAATATAACTATTTACAAATTATAAATATAAGATGTCATATACCAAAGAAAAACGACCAAGATCACCTATGTCCGAGGTGGGGATCGAACCCACGTACTCAGCTTTCGCGGCTGATGCCTGTACCCCTCGGCCACTCGGTCTTAGCAACCACCGGTCAAATTTCTCGGGTATATGCAATCCCTTACAAGGCTAGGCGCCTTTGACCATTCTCTAAGGGCAAGCACTAACTACATGCCTGCACCTTCTTAGAGAATGGTCAAAGGCGCCTAGCCTTGTAAGGGATTGCATATACCCGAGAAATTTGACCGGTGGTTGCTAAGACCGAGTGGCCGAGGGGTACAGGCATCAGCCGCGAAAGCTGAGTACGTGGGTTCGATCCCCACCTCGGACATAGGTGATCTTGGTCGTTTTTCTTTGGTATATGACATCTTATATTTATAATTTATATAGTATTAAGTAGTGTGACTACTGGAGAAAAATTAAAAGTACAAATCAAAATATTTGGTTAATAAATAATTTGATTTGTGTTTTCACAATATGTTATTTACAAATTGTTAAAAATACTTTTTGCAAGATGGTTGGTGGATGGATGGTGGAGTTGTGATTTAAATTAAGGAAACCTGTCAAATATTAAAGTGGGAGCTGATTTAATTTCTACCAAATGTGTATTTTTAACCTAAAACCTATTGGAAAGTTTTTGGTTTGGTTTTCGCTTTTAAATCGCCCAAGTCGCTAGTGTGAACAGGCGCTTACCATACAAATATTAGTCTAAATACCTGTAAAGCTGTTTTTTATGTAGATGCGGAGTATTTACCAGCACGCTTAGCACATGATTGGTGCGACAGTATGTCGCTGCGAGATAGATTCCCGTCTTTTATTACCTAACTATATTAATAAAAGAGGGACGGCTAGTTTATCTCGTGGCGACATATTGTCGCACCATTATGTGCTAACCGTACAGTATGCTTAGCACATGATTGGCGCGACAGTATCTCGCCGCGAGATAGTCTATCCGTCCCCCTTTTGTTAATATAGCTAGTGAAGGACGGGAGATCTATCTCGCGGCGACATACTGTCGCACCAATCATGTGCTAAGCCTGTAGCACATACTAGTTAGGTACTCGGTTTTGCCTTAGGCTGCGTTTCCACCAGAGATGTGCGAGGATGTGTTTCTATACAAATTACACCTATTAATGACTCTAGCGAGGTGTCATTTGTATGGAGACACAAACACATCCTCGCACATGTCTGGTGGAAACGCAGCCTAATGGGTGTAATGTAAATACGCAGTATTTACGAGTGCTAGTTATGTATTTCACTATCCCCGACGCTTAAATGTAATAATTTGCAATATCCTCTACGATATGTACCATAAATGTAATAATGTGTTAAAAAATACCGGGCAAAATCTCGGGATTAAAGCGAATACATTTTTGATCGCATTGACCTACCCTAACATTTTACGCTGGCCTGCTGAAAATTCGCCGCTGCATTTAAAATTCAATTATGTTGCCAGTATTCCTACCACCAGTTTGTAGAGACAGTAAGTAGTAAACTCACAGAGTACATTTCCATGTGATAGTTTAGTGCGAGCGAATTGTTATTGACGCAACTCGGGCTTTGATCGTAGTACACGTACTTGTAGTGATAAATTATTGTTTTAATATTATGGCTAATAAATAACTACATGGAAATAAATAAACCTATGGGACCTAAACCGTTACTAGTTTAAAAACCGTTTCGTGAGACATAATACCTAGAAAAAATATTAAGCGGTTAAACTCACATGTGTTTCTGTGTGTACTCAACGCAAATGCCGCGCACACGACGCGTTAACATGAGCTCAGTGCTTGATAATTGAGACCCAGGCTCTCTGAAACATATCGTGCATAGTGACTAAATACATCTGAGTTTAACCGTTGAATTATATTTATTTTGTATGTTAATTAGCGAATACCATTTGTAAATTCATTCAGAAGAAATTATAGATACGCGTTAGGTTTGAACCCATGAGTTTACTTGCTTTACTTCACGTCACATAATATCTACTTCAGATAAACTATCCGTCCCTCTTTTGCTCATAATTATGGTTTGTTAATAATTTGCAAAGCCTACAGGGCTGCCAAAATCAGTAGGTAGCGACTAGCGACGCGAAGAAAACGAGCAAGAAATCCTTCTCACTTTTTAGGGTTCCGTAGCCAAAATGGCAAAAACGGAACCCTTATAGATTCGTCATGTCCGTCTGTCCGTCTGTCACAGCCGATTTACTCGGAAATTATAAATGCTACAGTAACGATATTTTGTAAGGATATGTGTTGTATAAACCGCTACAGGATTATGATACTAAATTGTAAAAAATACCATTGGGGTGGGGGCCCTCCATACATGTAACTGAGGGATAGAAAAATTTTTTTAGTTGTAAATAAGCGTGTGGGGTATTAATAGAAAGGTCTTTGAAAATTATATAAAGGTTTATAAATCTCATTTTATCAGCAAGCAAGCAAGCAGATATCAGCTTTCAAATCTGAAAAATGTGTCCCCCCCTCTATTTTTTAAACTACGCAATATAAAATTCTAAAAAAAATATATGTTATGCACATTAATAAACTCTATCAACGATTTTTGGTTTGATTAAATCGTCGGATTAAAGGCAGAACCAACTATTTCCTTGAAGTTGGTTTTGACAAATCGTATTTTATGTCAATGACATAGAATAGTATTTGCTAAAAGATGTTTTACCGAAATAGTTGGTTTTGCCTTTAAACCGGCGAAATTATCTCTTATGGTTTTTGAGGTAGGTTTAATTTAACTGTATTTTTTTAATAATAAATTGATAATGGTACGGAACCCTTCGCGCGCGAGTCCGACTCGCACTTGGCCGGTTTTTTTTGTTTGGATTTGGAACTTTTAATATATCCACCAAAATTCACGGACTCTTTCGATACTGATAGGAGAAAAATGTTGTCTTAAGGTTTTTCATACAAAATATATGAAAAAATGGTAACTGAATAAAAAAAACTTAAAACAAAAATTTTCTTCGAATTTTGACATTTTTCTCCTATTATATAGGATCGAAAGAGCTCACGATTCTGAGTAGAAATAATATAAAATATACCTTTACCAAAAAAATGTGGGGAAGGGGTGGACAACTTTGAAAATAGTAGCCCTACGGGTAATGTTTCACGTTGCTAGGCAACCAATCGTTCACCAAAGAACTTCATGGTAACGCCACAGTTGTACTGTAAAGTCCCATTGAAACATTTAGTTACGACCACATCCCATGTTTCGGTTAGGCACGTTTTACAATACGGGAAAAACTCAATTTCCTAATGTCAACACGCGTGTTTGATGTGCTTGTCTATTTTTCGTCACGAGGCTTGCTGTTGGCACATGGGGAGCATACGTTAATTCTGCGAAAACAGTTCGCTTTTTGCGACCAAATGCGATTATAACACATCATATTTTTTATGTGACGAAGATAGACAACTGAGCTCTCAACCCACCGGATGAAAAGCAGGAACTGAGGCCCAAGGACATAGTGATCAAAAAATCGCCTATGCGTTGCCTACCCTGAGGACTTAGATGGATTGGATGGCTATCTCAAACCGAAACACAGCAATGCAAACACTGCTATTTAGCGGCAGGTTAACGGGTAAGACGGTAGTAGCTATCCGGGCGGACCCTGCACGAGGTCCTACCACCAGCAAAATCATCTTGACACTAACACAACTACTACTACTACTACAACAGGCCTAGTACATCTTTGCAGATAAGATAAGATAAGATAATTTATTTGCATAGAATAAGTATGTACAGACAATGTGTCAACAGGTGGAATTTTGACAATTTTGTGGCTTTATCTGCTATATGTATATAAATATACTAGCATGCAAAATTTACAATTTTAATTCTAATTCTTAAATTAATCTATTAACAATTCTACTCTTTAAGAATTTTCAGTGAGAAAATCTTTGAGGCAATAGTATTTTTTATCTAATAAATAATTCATAAGGCTACGTTTAAATTTATTAATAGGAAGCTCTTTTATGCTTGAAGGTAAAATGTTATATATTTTAATGCACATTGCGAAACACTGTTTTTTATACAATGCAGTCCTGGGAATGTTGTTATGGACCAGACGGCCTTCGTTTCTTGTACCCCGAGGAAAAACAGCTTGAGCTGTAGTAAACAGTTCCATATGATTCTTGACAAAAACACATGATTCAAAAATATACAAACTCGTAAGTGTCAGAATCTTTAGCCGTGCAAACAGTTGCCTACATGGAGCATAGAGATGCGAGTTAGAAATTGCTCGAATACATTTCTTTTGTGAAATAAATGCTCTTTCAAAGTTCGAGCAACCTCCCCAAAGAATTAGTGCATACCTTAAATTGGAACCGATATATCCGTGATAAGCTACTAAAGAGGCTTGTAGGCCAGATGTACGTCTTAGTCTCCGTAAAACATAAATAAATCTGTTTATTTTAGAACAAACACGTTCGATTTGTTCACTCCAATCAAGATGTTTGTCTAATTTTAATCCTAGGAAAGTCACGTTATCCATTTCTTTAATAGCTTCGTTATTATGGTGTATATTCAATTCGTGACTTTCGTCAAGTTTTGTTTTAGTACATAGCTTGTTTTTTGTACATTTATCTGCAAATTATGTTTTTGAAGCCACTCAATAGCAGAATTTAACATTTGATTAATTTCCTCTTCATGCTTCTTAATACTCACACTTTTACATGAAGTCACAACAATCGAAATATCATCAGCAAACAGGATTGACTTATGTTTAATGGCGTCACATATGTCGTTTATGTAAACTATAAACAGTAGAGGACCAAGCACACTACCTTGAGGTACGCCAAATTTATTCTGTTTTGTTTGTGAATGGCAGTGAATCTCTTCATTTTGGTCATTTAATGCTACAATGTCTACATATTGCTTTCTTCCAGATAGGTACGATTTCAACCAATTAAATGCAGGGCCTCTTATACCATATTTGTCGAGTTTATTTAAAAGTATATAATGATCAACAAAATCGAACGCTTTTGATAAATCTACAAATATTGTTGTTGTGTGTTTCTTTTCATCTATACTTTTTGATATATGATGGACCAAGTTGAAAGCTGCAACAGATGCAGATGATTTAAATATGTTTGTAAAATACATCATCATCATCGTTTTTCGTAGCTAAATAAGCCGATTTCGGGAAAGGCATTTGCGTCCACATTTGCGACACACAAATGTTGTTGTTGCGCAATCAATGGCAGCCTCCTCACTAACAGATCATCTTGTAGTAAATTATGCTTCATTCCTGAAACAAAAACTTGCCTGCCAGTAAAATCATGAAAAATATCGTATTGCATGTATGCATCAGCCTATGATAGTCCACTGCAGGATGTAGGCCTCTCCTATTACCTATGCTATACTCATTAGGAGGTAAATGCCCATAATCGCCACGCTGGGCCAGCAGATTGGCCATCGCAGTAATGTGTCCACTATGATGACGCTGCTGCCCATCATCAATCATTTATCAGATAATGGTCAGTGACACTTCAATCCCTTAGTCGACTCTTACGACACCCGCAGAAGGAGTTGGGGTGGTGACAAATGTATTGTTACTGCCGTCACCACACGGCATAACAACACAGCATAACACATCATCTGGTAGTAAATTATGCTTAATTCCCGAAACTAAAAATTGCCTGCCAGTAACATCATCAAAAATATTGTATTACTTATACGTAAATATTTATTTTACCAAGTAGTTATGTTTCTCAGAATGAATTTGCCTACAGTTTTCGATATATTTTGCACGTAATTGTCGATACGAGTAACAAGCATATTCATTTCATTGGAAAAACAACAATGTGCAAAACGTATTCTTCTTTCAATTTAAGAGCTCTGAGCTCTTGTCGGTGTAGCCATATGCAGCTGTCTCCACTCCATATCAAGAAGCACCAGAAAAATGTTTATTAAATCATATGTATGGAGTATTGCAAAATGTATTACTTACGAATATATATTTAACATTTAGTTTTATTTTTTTATACCTTAGGTACTAATTATGTGGCTAAAGATTAACAAACAATTTTTTTTAGGTTTAAACTTTCACGATTATCACTCATATTTTAAAGACAAACGGGTCTTAATCGCGTTAACTTACGTACGCTTTTCCTCTCACATTTAAATACATCATTAAAACCATGTAAATGTCAGCTCTTGCCTTGCATGTTACCCTTCCCTGACAAGCTTGACAGACGTTCGAGCATGTGTTCCTGTTAAATTCCCTAAAATACATGTAAGATCAACATGATCGCCTGAGGGAATCCCATAATTGTCGGACGCTGTGGAAAGTAACATGTCACAGATTACCTACTAGATGCAGTGATTCCGCGTGGTGACAGCAGTAAGAATGCATGTGTCACCGCCCCAAATCTTCCCGTGCGTTTTATAAGACCACTTATCATTTATTGAATATCGATGATGGACAAATGTCACAGATTACCTACTAGTTGCAGTGATTGCGCGTGGTGACAGCAGTGGGAATGCATGTGTCACCGCACCAAATCTTCCCGTGCGTTTTTTAAGACCACTGATCATTTATTGAATATCGATGATGGACAAATGTCACAGATTACCTACTAGTTGCAGTGATTGCGCGTGGTGACAGCAGTGGGAATGCATGTGTCACCGCACCAAATCTTCCCGTGCGTTTTTTAAGACCACTGATCATTTATTGAATATCGATGATGGACAAATGTCACAGATTATCTACTAGATGCAGTGATTGCGCGTGGTGACAGCAGTAAGAATGCATTTGTCATCGCCCCAAATCTTCCCGTGCGTTTGTAAGACCACTGAGTGCTTAGACCAGTTGCCAATCGCTAACGCTTAATCATCAATCGTAAACGAAAGGCAGCTATTTAACTGTCTTTGTCGCACTAATATGAAAGAGTGACAGAGAGGGGAAAACTACGATACGCTACTAAGCGTAAGCATCTTGATCATTTATTGAATATCGATGATGGACAACATCGTCATCATAGTGGGCACATAATATATAATGTAAATTGTATTATTGTCATTTACGTATTCAGTATTAAATATTTGATGTATTACTCACACTTAAGTAACTGATGGTTTGCCTGAAGGTTGACTGGTAGAGAATACTTTTTAGCCTTAACGTCGTCTTTTGTACGATCATCTTGTATTTATTGTGTATTCAATTAAATAATTAATAGAAGTTGTCACGCTGGGTAGGTAATCAGATTGGGGGTCGTAGAAGTGCGTTTTCTATAATGATGCTGCCACCCATTATCACCCATCACCAATATTCAATAAATTAATGACCAGTGACTCTTAAATAATAAGTAAATAAATATTTTAGGACATCTTTACACAAATCGACCAAGTCCCACGGTAAGCTCAATTAAGGCTTGTGATGTGGGTGAGGCGACGATATATATAATAGATAGATAGATACATATAGATACTTAAATACATAGACAACCATGACCAAGGAACAAATATTTGTGATAAATAAATACACAAATAATGCCCTCGCCGGGATTCGAGCCCGGAACCTCCAGCCTCGTAGGCAGGGTCACTACCAACTGGGCTACGGAGGCTGACAACTCTTCAATTCCTTAGTCAGCTCTTATGACACCCACAGGAAGAGTTGGTGTGGTGACAAGTGTATTCTTACTGCTATACGTATCACCACACGGTCCCTCATGCTAAGTACGCTCCTAGATAACTTGTAGAATCTACGGGATGTGATCTCTCATGTAGATGAAAGTAAAACTTAGAACATAATAAGGGGCAGCGTTGAAACTGACAAAGGCTTTGAACTGAACACAGCCAATAGCAATGGCGCCATCGGCTTAGCTCGGAGTTTGAGTTGAAAGGGAAACTTTGGTTACTTTGCCGATTCGTTGAAGTCAGTGCACTTCCTGTTTCCGGAAATCGGTTTTAAATTGGAAAGGGTATAAAAAAAGGAACGGTGTGTTTAAATAAGACTATGTAGCGCTTATATTGTAACGACAAATGGGTCTTTATCGCGTAAACTTACGTTTAATATTATTCTCACGTTTCGTGCATGACGATACACCCGTGGTCGCAAGCAGACTGCTGCACTAAATTTTGATTCGTGGGTCCAAAAAATATAACAAACAAACATGAATACTCGTAGTTAGCTTCTAGAATACCTTAAAATAAAACTATTTCGAACGTAATCGGCCCAAGCGGCTTTGAATAACTACGGAACCCTACACTGAGCATGGCCCGACATGCTCTTGACCGGTTTTTTTAATTTTTTTTTAACAGTCCTTTTGCACAGGTATATCGAAAGGTTAGTGTCGATAAATTTTCAACATTTTATAATATTTGACCCGTTTCATGTCAATTTGTTTAGATTCTCGTAAGGGATGGTACACAACGTACAACTTACAACTCGCACTGAAGGTTTGTTCACTTATAATAGTTAACGTACCTATCAATAATGACTATAATGAGTTCATAGAAGGTTGCTTTCTGTTTCAATGTTTCATTATCCATTATCCATTATTTTTAATTATACATAATTTCATACTATAATCTACATTTTTTCGATTTGTCTGACGTACACTGAACCAATTGGAATCCTAAGTCACTCTAAAACCATGTCAAAATGACAAATAGTAGGTGATTTCTTACAATCTGATTCATAACGTTAATTTGGTTCTTGAGTGGTTGACTGTAGATATAAATTAACGGCGAGCGCGGCGCTTGTCAGTGCTTGATACTGGAGACCAAGGCTCTCCGAAACATGACGCGCGTAGTGACTAAATACATGTGAGTTTAAGTAAATGTACAGTTATCATGTCCCACGCAAGTTTAAATTCAATTCGACTAACATATTGCAATTTCCACTATAAATTTCTCAACAACTCCCAGCTTGATAGTTTTCAGAGTTCTTATCCCTCCAAGTTCGTAATCTCAGCAAACTGTAATCAATTTCGCACCTCTCGCCGTGAGACACAGTTTTAAAGTTAGTTGGTCGTTGTCCAAGCTTATGAGGCGGCGTCGAGTCACCAAGTTGCAGCGTGTTGCGACACGGCGTCGGCGTGGCAGTTGCCAGCTGTGGGGTACAAGAGTGGAGTAATATAAAAATAGTTATTTTTAGTACAGATTGTGTACTTTTTAGGCTCTAGTGCAAGAAGTGGGTCATTTTACGTCAGGTCCAAAACTTCGGAGGGCCATCTGTACTAATTATCTTATGGCTTAATTCTGTGGGGCAACTCTGTTAATGTTGACATTGTTTTTAAAGTGCAAAAGTTATGTATAAGAGCAGTTTGTAATGCTGGAGCGGATGACACCTGTCTGCCCTTATTTAGAAAACTTAATGTCCTGCCATTGCCATGTTTGTACATTAGGGAAGTATGTGTTTTTGTCAAGTCTCACCCGGAATACTTTCCTAAGCAAAGTGACGTCTGGCAGAGACAGGCAAGAACACATAAAGTGAATCTTCTACACAAACCTCGCGTGTACAAAGATATTTACAAAAGAAATGTATTTAATATGTGTATAACAATATTTAATAATTTGCCGAATGAATTTCAAATATTGCCGGGGAAAATTTTCAAACGAAGGTTAACAAAATGGTTACTGGATAAATGTTTTTATAGTGTCAAAGAGTATTTAGATTATAAAGGTCCGATGCCATTGTACTAATTTATATTGACATTAATATTGCCATTTGTATAATAATTTTGACTTCTAATTTAAGTACTGTACATATATAATTTAGATTATTTTATATTTATATTTGTATGCATGCTTGCATGCTGAATACAATGATCATTTTTATATTCTAAGACCAACTGTACTTACTGTATTCTTACGAATAAACATTTTGAATTTGAATTTGAATTTGAATTAAAAAACGTCGACGTGCAAAAACGAAATTCGTAACTCGTGTCGATTTAAAACACTCCCATATCGGTAGTGTTTTAAAACATCGTCACTCGTTTCGAATTTCATGTTTTTCGCACTTGTTTCGTAATGTACTATTTTACACGTGTATCGAACGACTTTTTTCATAACAAGTGCCTTAAAAAGAGAAATTAACGAAGCGTGCGCAATGTTTACTTTTCCGCATTAATTAGGGAAAAATAGTTATTAGTGATACAAGTGTGGAGAGCAGGCTTTTAACTGGATGAGTGTCGGTGATTATAAAACCGACACGAGTTACAAGAAAGCCTACATGTCAACATGTGTACATACAACATTTTAATGCATTATACTATCTTGTCTGTACCAACCAGACCGTGCGGAAAAGTGCTATAAAAATACATTCCTGCACACGCGCGGAAAAATATCACTTTCTGTGCATAAGTTTACCCTTAAAAAGATGACTTTTTGAGCATATATGACAGAGCTTTAAGGTTAGTTGGTCGTTGTCCAAGCTTATGAGGCGGCGTCGAGTCACCAAGTTGCAGCGTGTTGCGACATGGCGTCGGCGTGGCAGTCGCCAGCTGTGGGGTACAAGAGTGGAGTAAATACGAGTATAATAGTACATTTCGATGAAAGTACAAAAAAAATTTTTTTCGACGAGTGTGATAGTTGGAGCCCGAGTGAAACGAGGGCGACAGTCACCCGAGTTAAAAAGAAGTTTTTACATGTGTATCTAACTACTTTTTTCATAACAAGTGCCTTAAAAAGAGAAATGATAGAACGCGAAGCATGCGCAAAGTTTACTTTTCCGCACTAATTAGGAAAAAATAGTTATTTGTGATACAAGTGTGGAGAGCAGGCTTTTAACTGGATGAGTGCCGGTGATTATAAAACCGACACGAGTTACAAAGAAAGCCTCCATTTTAACATGTGTATCATAACAATTTAATGCATTACGTAAGCCAGTAAAACCATACTATCTTATCACTTATCAGTACCAACGAGACCGTGCGGAAAAGTACTATGACAATACATTGATACAGTGACTATAAACCCGACTCGAGTAACAAGAAAGCCTACATTTCAACATGTGTATCATACAACATTTTAGTGCATGAAGCGAGGAAAACCATACTATCTTAGCAGTACCAACCAGACCGTGCGGAAAAGTGATGTGAAATTACATTCCTGCACACGCGCGGATAAATATCATTTTCTATGCGTAAGTTTACCCTTAATAAGAGGAATTTTTTAAGCATAGTTTTAAAGTTTTAGTTGGTCGTTGTCCAAGCTAATGAGGCGGCGTCGAGTCACCAAGTTGCAGCGTGTTGCGACACGGCGTCGGCGTGGCAGTTGCCAGCTGTGGGGTACAAGAATGGAGTAATATAAAAATAGTTTGATAGAGTAAAATAGTACATTACTATAGAGGACGGGAAACGAAGGGTCACATGCCAAGTAGATATATCTGGCCGAAGGAACTGAGGCCAGATAGGAATACGCGGCCTGTAACCCTGTTTCTCGCCGAGATTTGTATAGTGCTTTTCTCAAACTTGCCATGAAATAAAACGAACTGATTTCGCCGAACCATAGTATTTGATTTGGAAATAAACCAATAGTACAGTATCGTACAACATTAAAAAAAAACGTTCGCGCCTAACTGTTTTTTTTAATCTGTTTGAGGTATCCTTTTACCTGGTGAACTAAGTAATGTCTATAAAGACATTACTTAGTTCTTAGGTTATTTTTTTTTCTGTGGCTGAATGTCAAGACATAGTGTCACAATTTGACGTTTCAAAACAAAAGACAGTTTGTTTGCAGTCCTAGGTATGAAATAAATACATGAAATCTCTTTACATATCATCTTAGCATATGCCACCGGATACGTACATAGTATTTCCGGGTTTAATTTAAAGTAAGTAACATCAACATTCCGTAGCAAGTTTGAGAAAAACAATTTGCTGTTTTCTAATCATGAATTGATTACAGCGCCCTCTATAGCAAATTCAACGCAACGGAGAGTTGTCGAATTTGCGGACGATTGTGGTAGACACACTTATCTTTGAGTGGCTTAAGGTTGTAGTACCTTCGAAACATTAAGTACAGATGTCGCTAGTGATTAGCTTCACAATACCATTAGCTAAATTCGCTGTGATCGACGGAAGGTCGTCTGGTGTAATTGGAAGCACGTTGGATCGGCATTCCAGAGGAAGCGGGTTCGAATCCCGTGACAACCAGAGTCTTTCGCAGTTGATTTTTTCTATGGTAAGAAAAGAAAAAAACATAGGTAACAGATATTGTTACGACATTGTGGGATAAAAAGAAATGTGTTTATTAAACGGTACAAATTGTGCATATAAAAGGTATAACATGGGATAAAAATAGTTGTTTATGATACAAGTGTGGAAAGCAAGCTTTTAACTGGATGAGTGTCGGTGACTATAAAACCGACACGAATTACAAGAAAACCTACATTTCAACATGTGTATCATACAACATTTTAATTCATTAAGCCAGGAAAACCATGCTGTCTTGTCAGTACCAACCAGACCGTGCGGAAAAGTACTATGAAAATATATTGATACAGTGACTATAAAACCGACTCGAGTTACAAGAAAGCCTAGGTACATTACAATGGAAAAGTACTATGAAAAAAAAACATTGATTTTACATTGATACATAGTGGCTTATGACAGCCACTGCGCGTCTTACGCAAATTTTCACTTCCATCCTTCGAGCATATAGCTTTAACGATTCCTCTCTGGACAGCTAATTAAGGCACGCCAGAGCTGAGAGTCCAACGGGTCTCCTTGGGGTTTAACTCCGATTGAGATGGTTCTCAGGCGCGGATCCAGGACTTCGTTGAAGGGGGGCACTGCCCTATGACATGATAGTATTTTATACTTAAAACAGCACCTAGGCATACATAAGTTCAGTGTGAGGGGGGGGGGGGGCAAGTGCCCCCATTGCCCCCCCTGGATCAACGCCTAGATCCATGGTCTAGAGTAGTCTAGGATTCCAATTGGTTGAGTGTACATGTGTGAGCGTTTGTTTTATATATTCGTGATTCCTGATTACATAAGCACCTCAATTCGCGAACCAAGTTACAACTACTCTGTAAACTTTATTATATCTTAACTGTGTAGTGCCTTTATTACTTAGCCCAACTCGTGCCTAAAACTTCTGCCGGCGGAACCCTGTCATGTCACACGGCTCAACATGTTAACCAGTTTTTAACTGGTTTCAACATTATTATCAAATTAGTAAGGTCAGGCTTGGCCGTGTACTGACTGCAGTGAGAATACATTTGTCACCTCCCCAACTCCTCCTGCGGGTGTCGTAAGAGTCGACTAAGGGATTGAAGTGTCGCTGACCATTATTTGATAAAAGTTTGATGGGCAGCGACGTCATCATGATCGACACATTACTGCAATCGCCAATCCGCTTGCCCAACATGGCAATTATGGGCATTTACCTCCTAATAAGTTTATACGTATGGGTAGTCAATAGGAGAGGCTTACGTCCAGCAGTGGACTAACATAGGCTGATGATGTTGTTGTTGTAGTAAGATAAGGTAAATGAGACTTCTCGTAATTAAAATTTCGCTTCTAAAATATATTTCTAAGAACTTTTGGAAGAATATTGTTTGATTTATCAAAAGTTACACAATAGTAGGTAGGATCTTTTTACAGAACCCATCAGATGAAGAGATTTTCAATTAGTCGCATTTACCTCACAGTTACATTCTACACTTGCATTTTTTTTCTTTTCATTTACTTGTTTAAGTAGGTATCCTTTGCTATCACTGATCCAATTATTAACGCCTAATGACTTTGTCAATTGGAATCGGGCCTTCGTATTTGAAATGGACTTTACACGACGTGAAATATATATGAAATTGGGGGGGGGGGGCTATGTTCAGCAGTTGATGTCTTGCAGCTAGTATGATGATGATGATGAAAGGAACATTTCAACAAAGATCGCCAGGTTTAAATCAGATTGTAAAATGTTGTTAACTGCATGAGATTTATCATAAGTTTCAGTGTCGACACTCGTTTCCTCTGACCGCGATGTCGATGTTGGCTACGTTTATTTCATAGATGTCCTTCCGTAAGATTCTACAATTTTGCTCCAGCTACGAACAAATAAAACATGGAAGCCGCACGCCATATTAAATTGCCTTTCAAAAACGGTCCTGAATTTTAGTTGACAAGTGTCACCCCCTCTTCAATGCGTCACGGTAATGAATTTCAATGTCAACCTTTAAAAACTTAAACCGCCATTTAAAAAAATAGTTGTGATTGGTCCATCAAAGTTTTGATTGGCTATATTCTATAAGCAATTGTCAAAGATGTTGCGTCGACATATGCGCGGTGTTAAGAAAAGCGCTATGTCCTGCCAATCTTGGCACAATTGAACAATTGTTTTTGGGGGCATTTTTGAGCTGGCGGTAGACGTCCATGTTATTTATGGTCGCAGTGCTCCAGTGACTATCAACTGCACGGCTTACACTGACAAAAAAAAAATCTGTACTGTACCTGGCAACGGCCGTAAGAATACATTTGTCACCACCCCAATTCTTCCCGTGGGTGTCGTAATAGTCGGTTAAGGGATTGAAGGGTCACTGACCACTTACTAATCAAAGATTGATGACGGGCAGTAACATCATGAATCATATCGGATACACTACCGCCATCTCTAACCTGCTTGCCCAGCGTGGCGATAATGGGATTTACCTCCAAATTCGACCAGATGCATAGGCTAAGGAGAGGCCGTTGTCCACTTGTCCAGCAGTGGACTGTTATAGGCTAATAATGTGATATGTCGATTATCGCTAATATTCGAAATGTGCAATTTACAATGAAGCTTTAGTTGGAGTGACGAAGAAAAATCAGTGAAACGCAGTTTTACCAAACTACTATTTTACAGCAACATAAGATGAAGTGGCAAGTGTGTTAGTACTGTTGGTTTCTCACTGTCAACAATGCATAGTTGAGGGCTTTGAAAACCTTAATCAGAACTAGGAACTGAGACTTCTAAACTTATTTTAAAGTATTCTAATAGGAGGTGCAGGCATGTATTGCTTGCCCTTAGAGAATGGTCAAAGGCACCTAGCCTTGTAAGGGATTGCATATACCCGAGAAATTTGACCGGTGGTTGCTAGGACCGAGTGGCCGAAGGGTACAGGCATCAGCCGCGAAAGCTGAGTACGTGGGTTCGATCCCCACTTCCAACATTAGGTGATCTTGGTCGTTTTTCTTTGGTATATGACATCTAATATTTATAACTTATTTTAAAACTTACTTACGTATCACTTAACATCTGTCTTAATTTTAAATGATATTTTTAAATTATTTCACAAGTAGGTACCATAAATATTGCCTTTGTCAAATAAAAAGTGTTTCCGATGTAATGTGTGAAATATATTTTTTTTATTTGATAGACGATTTCTTGATTATCATAACCTGTGCTCTATCTAGAGGGGACAGTTAACGGTTAAGCCCACACACTTTAGATTTTATGTACGATAATAAATTGAACTCGTAGCCGAAGTTAATTAAATTTCCTTAAGGCCTGCTTCAGATTAGACGAAATTTTAAGTTTGTTGGAGTTTATAGGTCTCCTCAAGTCCTGAATTATGGCAGTCGTATAGTATATGTTTGATATTAAGTTTTATGATGTTTTGGATTTTAATGCCAACTTTACGATTTTAATCTCAGATATTACCCCAATAAACCTAAAAATAATGTTTTCATATATCAGCCACGTCGCTTAATTGCTGTCACTTACTCGAGTCAAATTTGTCCTTTTCAGTAACTACAAAAAAATAATGAAAAGAAAAAAAAACATGCCACTAAAGAACGAAAAGAAAAAAGTACGAAAGTAAGTATTGGTAAGGATTATTCTAAAAACCAATTGACTTTTGAGTGGCTAATAAGTCCCAGCGTCAGCGAAATGCTAAAACTGTCATCCTAGGGGTGACAAAAGTGCTATAAAAAGGAATGCTGAAGTTGGCTACGTGGTGACGATAAAAATTGTCAACACCCCAACTTCTGGTCACTCGCCATTACTTTGACTTGGTAATAGTTTTAAGTTGTTCAAATTTTAACATCCTCTATTGAACCATCTTGTTACTCTTGTTAGTTTAAATATTAGATCTATTTACAAGGTAAAGGTGGATTTAGACCAAACGAGCGAATGCTCATTGTATCCCCCACTCTCGAAATGCGTTCGTTACACAAAACGCGATTCGTCGAAATTCGTTGATTTCGTAGAGTAGGGGATAAAACTAGTTAGCATTCGCTTGTTTGGTCTAAATCCACCTTAAGCTGTTGAAAAACTCAGATGCTTTATAATTTTATGTATTTTTTTTAAAAAATTTGGAAAACATGCAGCCAAAACATATCATATTAAATAAATCAGATTACACAATGCAGTTACTTAGAAGATATACTGAGCAATTATTACTACGAGGTCAACCTTAAATCACAACAAAAACTTTTCTGTACAAACTGTCAAAATCACACACCAAAATTTGTGAAACCAGTCAAAATGTTTTCGCGAATTCATCACTATTAGATGCTTTAAATCCAAATTCGCCGCCAAATGAATTATACAGAAACATAGGAATAGCGGGATAACTTAAAAAGGCAAATGCATGTCTGTTCGTATTCAAAGAATCTTTGAAAGACAAGGTAAAACTACCGCCCAGTTACAACAAAACATATTTAATAAAATCTTAAACTACCCGCGAGTTCATTGACTGAGTGACGGTACGTACAATACGTATTTGTATAACTATACATTATATCATAGTATGACTTATACCTACTGGGACTGGGTGTCTGAATTTTTTTGTGACAGGTGAAACCCTGTACATACCTACAGGCAGGAAAGGGACGACATTCCTTCCCGCTACCGACCAAATCTACCAACCATTACGATGAACTTTCAGCATGGGACCAACATAGAAATATCTTTAAAAAATTTTAAAAATGTAACCCCTCAACCCTTCATACAAAGTGAGTGATTAGAGTTCAATAATATGGAAAAGTCAATTTTCCATGTACGTTTTCGATGTTGGTCCCATACTGAAAGTTCATCGTAATGGTTGGTAGAGTCGGTCGGTAGCGGGAAGGATCGTCATTCCTTTCCACGATGTATATATTAACTTGCTAGTTTGTGTAAAATACTTGTAGATAAGTAAGGTAAGGTAAATTAAGCGAGCTTCAGTAACTCACCTAGGCGATCTAAAGGATTAATTAGGGTATTACCCTTCACTCTAACAATAGGTGTGTTTTGGGTAGATTAATCATTTTCGTTGTTATTATCCCCGTCATTTAGGTGACAAAAGTAGCGCAGTTTATTAGAAGACATTAAGCGTTTCATATTACAGTAACATGAAAGGTAGATGACCCTTGATGAATAGGACTTCTAACTCACAATAATACATTCTTTTTAAGGTATTTATGATATCAAAAACTTGATCAAATAGTGTGACTTTGTAATGTAAGCTGACAATAGTCTGTATTTTACACGCCATTGTCTTAGGTTTAATAAATACCTGTAAGGATAGATCGCCGGCTTAAAGGCAAAACCAACTATTTCGGTAAAACATCTTTTAGCAAATACCTACTATTCTATGTCATTGGCATAAAAAACGATTTGTCAAAACCAATTTCAAGGAAATAGTTGGTTCTGCCTTTAACCTGACGAGATGTAAGTGTGGAAAATAAATAAAATAAAAAATAAGAAAATCAAATAATTAAACGGTTAAACTCACGTGTCACTACGCGCGACATGTTTCGAAGAGCTTAGGTCCATCAAGCACTGAGCCCGCTTTCACTAAATACACGTGAGTTTAACCGTTTTATTATATTCATAGTTATTATTAATATCTCTCTCTAGCCGTGTGGTGACGACAGTAAGAATACATTTGTCACCACCCCAACTCCTCCTGTGGGTGTCGTATGAGTCAACTAAGGGATTGAAGTGTCACTGACCATTATTTAATAAAAGATTGTTGATGGGCAGCAGCGTCATCATAGTGGACACATTACTCCGATCACAAATCCGCATACCCAGCGTGGCGATTATGGGCATTTACCTCCTAATGCGTCTATACGCAATATACGCATAGTTAATAGGAGAGGCCTACGTCCAGCAGTGGACTATCATAGGCTGATGATGATGATGATTAATATCTGATGGAAAGGTCTTTGGGCGTTTTTGACCCGCTTTATAGTGACCCTGCCTACGAAGCTGGAGGTTCCGGGTTCGGTTCCGATGAGCTTACCGTGGGACTAGGTAGGATTTGTGTAAGATGTCCCAAGATATTTATTTATTTATTTATGAATTTTCGCGTACAGATACCAAACTACCTTTAAAATAAAGAATTAAATCTCACTTTTCTAAATATGTATCAACCGGGAAAAAAAAGTTATTCGACTTTTTGTATCCGAAATAGTGTTCTTAATGTTTTTACTTTCAGCATTGTATAATTGCGTAAACGGTTGTGACCTACTTTTCAGGTTTCACCTTGCAAGAATGCGACTCATATACCACTCAGTAGCACTTATATTTACCTACCATATATTACCATAAATGTCCAATGATATTTAAAAACTTTGTAATAACTAACACCAAAAAACAGGAAAGAAACTAATCTACGAAATGATCTCAAATCAGCATGAGCCAGTGCATCTGATCAGCAGACATAGCCAAGGTGCCATTCTGAAATCGTATACGATAAGCGATAAGTCACTTTTCGTACGAATCTGTCAGTCTCATACATTTTTAAACGGTTTTTATTAACTTCACCGCGTATCAACTGTCGTCGATGCTTCAAATCTTGTGATCGATTTTTCGACCACTTCTACTGCACCAAAATTAATGAAATTTGGAACTCGTGTCAAGTCCCCATGACAATGCAATATTATAATATTTGTATCCTTGTACCCTCAAAGGCTGATGCTGCAGACGTACTGCTTACCTTAACCGAGAGTGTTAGACACGTGAAAATGAAAGTATAGCATGTTTGGCATAATCAAATACTGACAGCCTGATCTTGACTTCCAACTCCTCACTCCTGATGCTGCAGTACTGCCCACAATGACCGCAAGGTTTATCTTTTATCGATTTCTTGATTTTAAATAAGTTCTTTAGATATTAAGTAGAAACATGCAAATTTAATACTAACATCCAACTCCTCAGATCTGATACTTCAGTGTTACTGCCTGCCACAACCGCTAGGTTTAGCGATCTGTAGATTTTGAAGTACTGCTTTAGACATTTGGTAGAAACATACGGATTTCATTATCATCATCATCATATCAGCCGAAAGACGTTCACTGGTGAATATAGGCCTCCCCCAAAGATTGCCACAAGGACCGGCCCTGTGCCACCCGCATCCAGTGACCTTCACCAGGTCATGAGTCCAACTTGTGGGGGGGCCTACCCACGCTGCGCCTTCCGGTACGTGACCACCACTCGAAAAACTTACCGCCCCAACGGCCATCGGTTCCACGCGCGGCGAGCCCCGCCTACTGCCACTTCAGTTTAGCGATTCGAAGAGCTATATCGGTTATATTGGTTCTGCTGCGGATGGTCTCATTTCTAATCCGATATCGCAGAGAGACTCCTAGCATAGCCCTCCCCTTTGCCCTTTGGGTGACATTGAGCATTCTTATAAGGCCCATTGTAAGCGAGCACGGTTTAGTACCGTAGGTCATCACTGGCAACATACATTGATCAAAGACTTTCGTCTTCAAACCCTGCGGAATATTGGACGAAAAGATACAGACGGATTTAATACTGACTTCCAACTCCTCAAACCTGATGCTGCTGAGACAAGTGTCACTGCCAGCCATGTCGGGCCTGCGGCCCTCCGGCTGATAGACTGACGGCGTGAGTGGATCGCGTAGCGTAGGGCGACCCGTCGGGCCTGCGGCCCTCCAGCTGATAGAGTGACAGCGTGAGTGGAGCGCGTAGCGTAGGGCGACCCTTCGGACCTGCGGCCCTCCGGCTGATAGACTGACGGCGTGAGTGGATCGCGTAGCGTAGGGCGACCCGTCGGGCCTGCGGCCCTCCAGCTGATAGAGTGACAGCGTGAGTGGAGCGCGTAGCGTAGGGCGACCCTTCGGACCTGCGGCCCTCCAGCTGACAGTGTGACAGCGTGAGTGGATCGCGTAGCGTAGGGCGACCCTTCGGACCTTCGGCCCTCCAGCTGATAGACAGACAGCGTGAGTGGATCGCGTAGGGCGAGCCGTCGGGCCTTCGGCCCTCCAGCTGATAGAGTGACATCAGCGTGAGTGGACCACGTAGGGCGAGCCGTCGGGCCTGCGGCCCTCCAGCTAATAGAGTGACAGCGTGAGTGGATCGCGTAGGGTGAGCTGTCGGGCTCGGGAACTCCTCAAACCTGATGCTGCTGAGACAAGTGTCACTGCCAGCCATGTCGGGCCTGCGGCCCTCCGGCTGATAGACTGACGGCGTGAGTGGATCGCGTAGCGTAGGGCGACCCGTCGGGCCTGCGGCCCTCCAGCTGATAGAGTGACAGCGTGAGTGGAGCGCGTAGCGTAGGGCGACCCTTCGGACCTGCGGCCCTCCGGCTGATAGACTGACGGCGTGAGTGGATCGCGTAGCGTAGGGCGACCCGTCGGGCCTGCGGCCCTCCAGCTGATAGAGTGACAGCGTGAGTGGAGCGCGTAGCGTAGGGCGACCCTTCGGACCTGCGGCCCTCCAGCTGACAGTGTGACAGCGTGAGTGGATCGCGTAGCGTAGGGCGACCCTTCGGACCTTCGGCCCTCCAGCTGATAGACAGACAGCGTGAGTGGATCGCGTAGGGCGAGCCGTCGGGCCTTCGGCCCTCCAGCTGATAGAGTGATATCAGCGTGAGTGGACCACGTAGGGCGAGCCGTCGGGCCTGCGGCCCTCCAGCTAATAGAGTGACAGCGTGAGTGGATCGCGTAGGGTGAGCTGTCGGGCCTGCGGCCCTCCAGCTGATAGAGTGACAGCGTGAGTGGACCACATAGGGTGAGCCGTCGGGTCTGCGGCCCTCCAGCTGATAGTGTGACAGCGTGAGTGGATCGCGTAGCGTAGGGCGACCCTTCGGACCTTCGGCCCTCCAGCTGATAGAGAGACAGCGTGAGTGGATCGCGTAGGGCGAGCCGTCGGGCCTTCGGCCCTCCAGCTGATAGAGTGACATCAGCGTGAGTGTACCGCGTAGGGCGAGCCGTCGGGCCTGCGGCTCTCTGGCTGATAAACTGACAGCGTGAGTGGATCGCGTAGCGTAGGGTGACCCGTCGGGCCTGCGACCCTCCAACTGATAGAGTGACAGCGAGAGTGGATCGCGTAAGGCGAGCCGTCGGGCCTTCGGCCCTCCAGCTGATAGAGTGACATCGGCGTGAGTAGATCGCGGAGGGCGAGCCGTTGGGCCTGCGGCCCTCTGGCCGATAAACTGACAGCGTGAGTGGATCGCGTAGCTT
The DNA here is from genome assembly GCA_025490895.1 of Thaumatotibia leucotreta. NCBI lineage: Eukaryota > Metazoa > Arthropoda > Insecta > Lepidoptera > Tortricidae > Thaumatotibia > Thaumatotibia leucotreta. The sequence continues at coordinate 32,626 of JALPQI010007914.1, read as the reverse complement.
ATCAGCTTGACAGCTCTATCGAGTGACAGCGTAATTGGACCGCGTAGGACGAGCCGTCGGGCCTGCGGCCCTCCAGCTGATAGAGTGACAGCGTGAGTGGACCACGTAGGGTGAGCCGTCGGGTCTGCGGCCCTCCAGCTGATAGTGTGACAGCGTGAGTGGATCGCGTAGCGTAGGGCGACCCTTCGGACCTTCGGCCCTCCAGCTGATAGAGAGACAGCGTGAGTGGATCGCGTAGGGCGAGCCGTCGGGCCTTCGGCCCTCCAGCTGATAGAGTGACATCAGCGTGAGTGTACCGCGTAGGGCGAGCCGTCGGGCCTGCGGCTCTCTGGCTGATAAACTGACAGCGTGAGTGGATCGCGTAGCGTAGGGCGACCCGTCGGGCCTGCGACCCTCCAACTGATAGAGTGACAGCGAGAGTGGATCGCGTAAGGCGAGCCGTCGGGCCTTCGGCCCTCCAGCTGATAGAGTGACATCGGCGTGAGTAGATCGCGGAGGGCGAGCCGTTGGGCCTGCGGCCCTCTGGCCGATAAACTGACAGCGTGAGTGGATCGCGTAGCTTATCAGCTTGACAGCTCTATCGAGTGACAGCGTAATTGGACCGCGTAGGACGAGCCGTCGGGCCTGCGGCCCTCCAGCTGATAGAGCGACAGCGTGAGTGGATCGCGTAGGGTGAGCCGTCGGGCCTGCGGGCCTCCAGCTGATAAGTAGGGTGACAGCGTGAGTGGATCGCATAGCGTAAGGCGAGCCGTCGGGCCTGCGGCCCTCCAGCTGATAGAGTGACAGCGTGAGTGGATCGCGTAAGGTGAGCTGTCGGGCCTGCGGCCCTCCAGCTGATAGAGTGACAGCGTGAGTTGATCGCGTAGGGCGAGCCGTCGGGCCTCGCTTTAAACTTGATTTTATCAATAAACCAAATTGATTGATATATTCCTTATCGTCAGATCTCTGTTATCTAAGGTATTGTATGAATAACACGTCCAGTTGAGACACTTCGGGCATTCAAGCTGACATTTTTTTAGTGTCGGATTTCAAAAAATATATATTCAGCAGCGATTCCCCTCTCGTTACACATAAAATATTGTCCATTACGTTTAAACATGTTTGTGTCGTGATTAAAGCGCGAGAGTTAAACGCTAGCATCCCTAATTGTATTGCATATTACAAATAACATCCTTTGATCTAGAATAAGTTGCACTAAAAACTTGAAAATAAAATAAGTAAAAAAAGTTTTAAGTTAAACGGTTTTTATTGCACCAAAAACTAGAAAATAAAAATTAGTTGTAACTTACCGTAGATGCTACTTTTTGTAGATTAGTCACGTGAAACTATTATCACTGTAGTCTTCCCAAGTCGGATGCTGAAAGCCACGTTTAGCCTCTATGTCAGTGGATTAAGCGTATCCTAATCGGAAACTTTTACCAAACTAAAATAAAAACGTGGGGCGTTATTATAAAGAAACATACAAGTTCAAAATATGTAATCGTAGATTTAATTTTGCAATGAATCATTCATCTGTTCCAACTTTTATACAGAGGTAAATAACTTTTATCAAGGCCAGAACAAAACTTATTACTCTATTGCTGTCTTGATTTCTATGTGTGTTCTTAAATAACTATAGTGACTTAATCACAATTGCGTACGCCCCACGTTTTTATTTCAGTTTGGTAAAAGTTTCCGATTAGGATACGCTTAATCCACTGACATAGAGGCTAAACGTGGCTTTCAGCATCCGACTTGGGAAGACTACAGTGATAATAGTTTCACGTGACTAATCTACAAAAAGTAGCATCTACGGTAAGTTACAACTAATTTTTATTTTCTAGTTTTTGGTGCAATAAAAACCGTTTAACTTAAAACTTTTTTTACTTATTTTTTTACTTACCGCTTATTGACCTTATCGTATACGATTGCGTTTTACAGAATGGCATTTTGGTTAAGCCGGCTGGTGAGAAATACACAAAATTTTACATAACAATTTTATTCAAGATATCTAACGAAACCTGTGTGGTTGATATGGTCTTAGTAAAGTACTGTATAAACTGTACTGATAAAAATAATTCTGCTGTAAAAATAAATGTTTGTGTTCTGACGATCTCAATGTGTAGTCATATTTTTGTTATTCTTTTGTAATGAAAACTATGTAATGACGATTGAGAAATAAATTAATCTGAATCTGAATCTGTATATTTCTTTTCATTACAAAATATTACATACACTTATACAGGGGAATTTAAATTATAAAAAAAACAAACTGAAATGTAACTATTCTATGTTACTTAACACTATCACCAAGTTATAAAACTACTCGCGAAATCATGTTCTAATACACAGTCTAGACAATATAAAGCCGGACATAAACCGGGCCCTACGTCCAAAATTTAATGAAACAAAACCTTACCCTCGGTAAATTATAGACGAATAAAATATTGGTGACAAGAAAGAAAGTAACGGCCCCTAAAGGGGACGAGGGACGAACCAGATTTTATTACCCGAGACACAAAAGGACCCCTTGAGGGACTGAAACACAAAAAAATGCAGTGACATGAAAAATGCCCTCCGCGAGAGGTGATATGAAAAGGCAAGGAATGTTCTTTTGGTTAGGTTTGATTGTGCAAACATTAGTGATGAATATTAAATGCGAATGTTTGTATTATTTGGTCCTGAAAAACGTGTTTTTTCAAGCAAAAACGGTGAAACCCATAGCTGTAGTTAGTATAACTACTCGTATAATCAAAAGGTCAAACACACGTGTATTTATTTACCACCTTATTCATAAACGTTTGTTAACTTAACAAGCCGCTAATAATTGTTTGTCCCTTTCGGTCTTAACAATGTGTTCATAAGAGCAAAAGGGACAAACAATTATTAGCGGTTTGTTAAGTTAACAAACGTTTATGAATAAGGGGGTTAGTCACTAAGCAAGACATGTTTCGGAGAGTCAAGTGGGCTCGGTATCTGATAATGGAGATCTAGGCTCTCCGAAATATGTCGCGCGTACCTAGCGACAAAATATACTTGAGTTTAACCGTTTCATTATAGTCATAGTTAATATAGTTATTATGTCTCACGAAAGTTTAAATAAGTTTATTGTATATACTCGTAGTGTTTAAAAATAATGTTAAATAACTAAGTAGCTTTTTAAAAGAAGGCTAATGGACTGGCTCATTCAGAAAGTGTTTTATAGTTTAAACGAATTTTTTGCATGCTAACTAGTACATAAGTACAATTAAGTTAATTATTTTAGTATAGCTATTATTTACATTGTACGCCCGCAAAGGGTAACTGTTGGAACAATTTTTACCCATAATCATCTCTGTAAAAACACAGTTGAACAATAAACATTATTATTATTACATTATTATTATAAGTAGGAGGAGGAAATAGTTAAGTTTCAGTTTTCCTGCTGTACGCGGCGTAGTCTAAATAATCATTAATACATGTAATACATTCAAAGTCATGCATGACTTGAATATTATCATAAACCTATCTTAGTATGGACCTAGGGCTCTATTACCTATGCGTAATGCGTATGGACGCATTAACACGTTGAGCGCGGGGAACTCCCCAGGGGAGTTCTCTATGGGAGGTCCATGTTCGCTACAAAGCGGAAAAATCACGGGATCGGCTACGAGCGTAGCGCGTAGCACTCGTCCACAATGAAAGTGTTAAAAGGTTATGATCGTATTCGCTACGCTGGGTGGAGTGTGTCCTCTATTATGATACTTCTGCCAATCGTCATCGATAAATAAATCGTCAGTGACACTTCAATCCCTTAGTCGACTCTTAAGATACCCAAGGGAAGAATTGGGATGGTGACAAATGTATTCTTACTGCCGTCACCACATGGCGTATGACTAGAGATTATAATTATAATTATTTTTAATTCATTTAAATTTTAATATTAACCTTAAGTATAAGATATACCTACTAACACGCTATGGATTGTAACTTATCCGAAATAAAATTTAATTCATTCATTCATTAGGTACACCCAATTTTGGACTACTCTATTGCATAGGTATACATATCTTTACGACGGCAACTCTACATAAATAATTTCCCTTTACTTGTATACTTGTGTACTCCTTGAGGGTATACTAAACAACACAATCCTATTAACTGAAATCTAACTAGCTTGCCTGCAAGATTAATTGCATATTACACGGCCACCAAGGGAATCGTCATAAAATCAAGACTGCGGTGAGGTCGTACGGAGCGAGTATAAATATGTACTACAAGTGTGTCTTTGGCTTTGAAGTCGTTGAACTGACCCCTACTATTGATACCTGATTTAATGCGGTAAAAAGTATCTCAGATGAACATAAAAGTTGAGGAAGATCCTCGAAAAATTAAATAAAACAAGTCTACAAAATTGCCTTCCAAAACGACCCTGTAATTTTGTCGACAATGCCACTGCCACCTCATAGGTACCTAAGTTTTTAAATATTCTTTATTTTCAAAACTGTTCAATTTATAAATATAAATTAAATCTAGCTAACCTAACCTATATCTATGATGGGCCCTTGTGGTATTGTACCGAGGATCCTGGCGGAATTTCATCGGTGTATCGCAATGCTGATGCATTGTGCGAGGAAGTCGCCAACTATTCGGTCTTTTGTTACGTCAGACCGGGATGCTTAGCCAAGTTGCCAATCGCTAACGCTTAGTACTAATACTAACGCTACTTAGCTTATCGCAGTTTTCCCTCTCTGTCACTCTTTCATATTAGTGCGACAAAGACAGTTAGCTGCCTTTCGTTTACGATTGACGATTAAGCGTTAGCGATTGGCAACTTGTCTTAAGCACCCAGACGTTTCAGCAAACAATTCGCGTGCGCTGGGCCCCATGAACTTAAAGTCTTACTTATAACATTTTAAACATATTTTGCCATATCTGCAAGCAAACATGGAAACAAACATTCAAAATTAGAATAAGGATACGGTGAACTTCGGAGTTCAACATCCAAGACGTCTAACGGCTTACACAAATTTAATATCAGTCTGTGTTCATCACAGACCATTCGTATTCAAATTAATTCAGAAGTGGAGACGAGATGTGGGAAAATTGTACATGCTAAGTGTTAGTACCTACCTATGTGGAATGCTGAAATTTTAACGTACATTTTCGTTTGAATGGGTGGAATTACAATGTTTTATTTAAAGTCTTGTGGAAATTACAATGTTTTATTTAAAGTTTGTGTTTTATTTAAAGTAGCCGTGTGGTGACGGCAATAAGAATACATTTGTCACCACCCCAACTCCTCCTGCGGGTGTCGTAAGTAAGAGTCGACTAAGGGATTGAAGTGTCACTGACCATTATTTGATAAAAGATTGATGATGGGTAGCAGCATCATCATAGTGGACACATTACTGCGATCGCCAATCCGCTGGCGATTATCCTCCTAATGCGTTTATACGCATAGTTAATAGGAGAGGCCTACGTCCAGCAGTGGACTGTCATAGGCTGATGATCAATTTAAAATCTTGTGGGATACATGTAATAATGAATCATGGAAATCGAATAAATAATATTTTTTAAAGGAAGCCAATTAGTAACGAATAATTCTTATTTCATTTTCGAGCAATTCTCAAAAACATTTCGTGACATTTTGGGAAAAGGTTGTGGATCTTCTCAGTATTATTGACTCCACAAGCCTACCAATTTTTTTATCCATATCGAAGACGAGTTCGAGATGTACTTGTACAGTCAAGTGCATTAATATATTGACACATTTGTAAGGGATCAGTATGGAGAAGTGTATATATATTAATGCCCTTGACTACACATACAAACTTTTTGAGAATTGCCCGAAAATGAAATAAGTTTTATTCCTTACTGATGGCCTTCCTTTCTGTTTAATTAATTTACTAAAATATTTCTAGAGATAACAAAAGTTTTAAGCCTGAATCCCAGCCGTGATCGTGTATTAAGAAGACATAATTCAACCGACTTTGCTTCTTGAAGTATAATCGTTTAGAGTTATCCTTGTTTTAGCCATAGTATTTGAAAGTCAATGTTTAGTAACTTGGTTTCGCTGTAGTGTTATAGTAATAACTAAAAGAGTATGACGCTGGTTTAAGTCAAAAAAATATCAACCGAATTGGTAGTTATTTAGTGTGGGCTAAAATACAAGACGTTTTTAAGTATTAATTGTTTGTGTAGATAATGGCATTGGTGTGATTTAATTAAATTTTGAGTAAAATTAAACTATGTAAACGGATAAACTCGCGTATATTAACTAATTTTAACTTCATTTCGACGTATCGAACACTTTACAGGGTTCGTGGTCTGCGGATGACCACGAACCCTGTAAAGTGTTCGAAACGTCGGAATGAAGTTAAAATTAGTTAATATACGCGAGTTTATCCGTTTTCATAGTTTTATTTCATGTGTAATCCTCGCGGTAACCGAAGAAAATATTAAATTTTGAGTATTAGCAAAAGACGAAACCTTTAAAACTAGGAATTCTGATCACAATCATCCGATATGAAACTTAGCATATTTTACTATATGTATGGTCGAGGAAATTGAATGTTTAGCAGTTTATGGCTCACTTACTTATTGGACGTGCTTACTACATATAAAAAACTAAAGGGGTTTGGGTAAAGTTGGCGTCGTTTTTAAATTTTGGCGGCCACTCATGAAAGTGGTAAATTTGAAAACAGCAATGTGAAATAAACTTATTTTATTATGGTGTGCATATAGCTAAATTATATCGGAGCCGAGATATCATACTTTAAAATTTTATAGTAAAGACACATTTATTTTTGAAATGCATCGGAATGCATCGCATTCTATTCTGCGATGGCAATCGCAATCGTCATGAATATGTTTTGCAAAAGAACCTTAACCAAAGAAGAGCTGCCTTCCAAATGATGAATGCTGAAGTTCCGAAAATGGACGATTTTCCACAATTAACGGAAAGTTAACGGCAGACGATCTAATAATTTACGCACTGGGCACATATCAAATCGAGCAAGCTCGAAGCTATTATGACATCAAAAACGGATCCTACGTTATTGAGGTATACAAAGAACCCAATTTGCAAGATTTCTGCGATCAAAATCCCGATTGCATCAATCCGTGGCTTTTAAGAGGCAGAATACAATCGCGGCACTCCAACAGAAGACAGTATTTTGTTTATGTTGCTGTAGACAAGATACGTTATACTCTAACAAAATGAGCGAAATAAATACTTCACAGCATACTCTATTGACAGTTGACATACACCTATCTTCATACTTCAAAATGCGTAAGAGAGATGGCAAGATACATATACCTACTCGTATTTAATAAATAAAAAAGAGACAACTAGCATTTGACAATGCGCGTGCATTCTTTTATTGATAAACATTGTTTTATCTTTGTTACTCTCGATCTTAAACAGCATAAGCTTGTCTTTTACTCTAAGTCAGTCAAAAACGTCAAAATGGCGTCTTATTTATTTTCAATAAAATTATAAAATTGAAAAAAATATATAATTCAGTTTAATTGCGCATGATGTGTGATGCTAAGGGCATTTTTGCATTTTATTTTGTGGTTTTCACTATTGTATAACATAAAATGACATTTTGGGGCGCAGTTCATGTCATTTGCGAGAACTCGGCAGTGGTACACAACTCTCGGTGGTCTGGGTAGGACTAAGAGCGATTGTTAGAATTATCACAATCTGAGCGCTTCAATTTTAGAGCCGGTGTAACATATTATCTTTACTTATTATATCATTGGCTGTAGATGGTGGATTACAAGGCCCAGAGGCAATATTAGGACATTATTGTTCATGTGTTGTTGGGAAGAGGACCTTAGGCTGTTGCTCACATGTAATGTCAATTATATGGTTCTTACGGCTTTATGAGCCATGTTTTTATACAAATACGACGTCACCGGACGTAAGAGCCATCGTCAATAAGGCCCCTTACCCCAAATAATGTCACATATGTTGTGTTGTTACATAAGAAAGCATTAGTAACGATTCTAATCTTAAAACTAATCTAATCAGGAACATTTCCTACTTGGAAATATGTCAAAACATTTTGCATGTGTGCATCACACCTGTGTTTCCTTATGGTGTAGGTAGTCGGAGCGTGAACCGTCTATTGAAACCATTTTGCAACATTTTTAATGTTCACTAAACAGACAGCATAGAAATCGCATAAGAAAATACAGTTGCATTTTCATATATACCTAACATCTTCTTTTTTTAAGTCGGTTAAATTAACTATTATCCTTTAAAGGCAATATCCTTGTATCTTTGTTAGTAGTATTATCGAGTTAAATAAGCCTGTAGTCATCTAAGCTGTCTCCTAAACCTGTCTTAGTTAGATATATTCACTGGTCCAATAACATTGTTCGAAGGGCCATGTCTTGGCTCCGATATTACTTACGGCAAAACTTATTTTGTAAATAAGCTAGTCTAAGGTAGCACTACAAAATAGTAGTAACATAAACGATGGCCGATGAAAAAAAAAAAGACGCCAATAGTCCATACAAAAATACCCAATCCCCTTTAGCCATAAACTGCTAAACATTTAATTTCCTCGAATTTACATTATAACATTTTGTTTTTCATTTGTGTTTGGAGTTGATTATTATTGAACAGCCTTATATTTACTCGAAGACGAAAACATTTCTTAAATTTTTTACCGTCTTAAAGAAATGCCATTTACTAAAATATCACAAAACAATCGATGTATTTTAAAGGTTTAATACGACTTTTCGAAGAGTGACATCATATAATTTTGCTTTTCATTTCTATTTCGGGTTGATTACTATTGGGAAAACCTTCAAGAAAAGAGCGTACTCCCACCTTAAAGGCCGGCAACGCATTTGCGACGCCTCTGGTGTTGCGGGTGTCCATGGGCGACGTTAATCGCTTTCCATCAGGCGATTCGTCTGTTCGTTTGCCACCTATAGCATAAAAAAATACTCTAAGACGAAAATTTTTTTAAAGTTTTTAATGTCTGCCATTTACTAAAATATCACAAAACAATACATGCATTTTAAAGCTTTACAACGACTTTTCGTAGAGTGACCCAGGTCAAACAATGCCAACGAGATACAAATTATAAACATCTACAAATAAATCCAATGTTTCACCAAAGGTAAACCCTACATCGTAATAAAAAGAAAATGGTCACTTAAGGATAATTCGGTTTTAAGTCGAATGCTCTCAATAATCGAAAATTAAAAACTCAGAACCCTGAAGTCTGCCATTTTATTACCCACTCACAAGCGTACCCACAGGCAAAAACCAGTTAATAATGAGAATATATGAACGACAAATCTACTTATCTAGAATTGAAATCATCGTGCGCCGGGACCGCAGATCCTCTGATCCAATGGTGGTTGAATCCGATTTTAAATAAATTGAGTTTTATAAGAATTCGCTTCAGCTATATTCTGAGACCTTGCCATATTAAGTCCAAGTTAGTGGCAATTGCAGGCTTATCGGGCTTTGGTTCCTTATTAGGGTTTTGTAAGGCTTGAACTGAACGTTGTCAGTCAGCAGGTTGTTTTTACACGATTGCTCAAAAAAGGAGTGTATTGTTTTGTTAGGTAGGTATGTGAGACTCTTTGCACCTCTAAAAATACGTAACGCTTCAACCAAATTTGACGTATGAGCTATATTTATGTAGAATTCTTATGCTACCCCGAGTGTTATGGGCTATATCGCGTCATATTGAAAAAAACATGGCGGCTTATAAACTCGATTTTTTGTGACACAAAAAAAATTGTAAGAATCTATGTAGGGAATCGAAATGAAAGAAATGATATCGCTGTCACTATGAGCTTCAGTATCCATTGCTCTGAAATCAATTCAGACAGAAGATAAATTGGGACGTTTCCGCTAATAGGATGGAAAAAGATAATACACTATATTACATCTGTCGTCGTCGTGTGGTAACGGCAATAAGAATTCATTTGTTACCACCCTAACTCTTCCCGCGGGTGTCGTAAGAGTCGACTAAGGGATTGAACTGTCTTTGACCATTTATTTATCAAAAATTGATAATGGGCAGCAGCGTCATCACAGTGGACACACTACTGCGATCGCCAACTTGCTTGCCCAGCGTGGCGATTAAAGGCATTTACCTCCTAATGTGTCCGTACGCATAGGTAATAGGAGGGGCCTTTAACCAGCAGTGGACTAATATAGGCTGATGATGTGTGACATCAGGATGCTTAGCCAAGTTGCCAATCGCTAACGCTTAGTAGCGTATCGTAGTTTTCCCTCTCTGTCACTCTCTCATATTAGTGCGACAAAGACAGTTAGCTGCCTTACGATTGACGATTAAGCGTTAGCGATTGGACACTTATCTAAGCACCCTGAACTTTTGCTTCTAAACGTATGTAATGTTAAATTCACTGTGGATTTGAAACACGGAACACTCGCAGGTTAGATTGATTAGTTCCTGCGTTCCATTTATCACGGACATGACAGCCCGCCATTGACTTATTTGAATATGTATTTACCAATATTACGGTTTTGTTCCAGCACAGCAGTACAGTCAAAACCAATTCTTTGTTAAAGTGGCCGAAAAGTTCAGAACACCATATATTTGGTATATTGTGCCGGAAGACCTTTGTGCCAGAAGCGTACAATTCTAAAAATTGTATAAATTCCCATACAAAAAATTTACAATTTTGTAGAATTGTACGCTTGTAAAGTTTTGTGGTATAGGGGCCAGGTAATTCAATAAATTAGGTTGCTCACAATCATTCAAGATTACTAATGCTCAATCGTGAAGTAAAAACTGTCTTTGTCGCAATAAAAAGAAAGAGTATAGTCCGTGAGCTTTTAGAAAAACCTTCAGTTTTTTACCTGTCTCGCTCGGTCTTTTTGTATACCTATATGAGATGAGCGAGAGTATTATAACCAAAGGTTTTTCTGACAGCTCACGGAATGTGCTTGCTTTTCGTTCACAATTCACTATTGAGCGTTACCGATCATTGGCATCTTGGGTCTCACCCTGGTCTTCGTTGTCGTCGCTTGCATACATTCTAAGGGAGAAGTATTTATCCAGGAAAGACTCGGAGCGATTTGCTGTGAACACGCAATTAACGAACTCAGGCATCCGCAGATCGTCAGCGATCACGAGCGGTAACATGAGTTGGCAAAGTTAGTTTACTCGATACGTAACGTCATCACGCTCGCTCCAATATGTCAGTGCGAGAGTGACAAGCGTATCGAATAAACGCTAACGTAACCATTAATTGTCAACTCATGGTACGGTTACACAAATCGGACGATGTAAAACATACAACTTTCATTGATTGCCTCAAATAGAGTGTGCATTACATTGATGTTTTTTTTTTATTCTGTGTCGGCAGCTAGGCAAAGCACATGATTTAATACATCCATAATGGAGAATACTAATTTAATATTAATGTTAACCCTTATTTCGACAAAAGTAAGGGATGATCGTGTGTGCAAGCTTCCTTGGTACAAGTGTTAATAATTTATGTTTGGAAAGAAATACAAAAAGTGGGTTAAAGACCATACCCAGTATTTGAGTCGTTGTTGAATTAAGGGTTAGATAACGCGAGGACCCTCTGTAGGTACCCCTCTGTACAAGAATGTCACGATAGCATCTCATAAGTGAGATAAACTTACCCGTCACTATCTAAATATTTTTATTGAACAATGAGTCTTAACGTAATTTTAATAAAAGTATTGATTACTTTATTTAACATCTCCCTTGTAAATTTAATACGATTTGTTGCTGTGCCATTATGGAAAGCTCTTGTCGTATACTCCATTTCAAATACCATGGCCCGATGCCACATAAAACTTTGTAGTGGCATCGGGCCGTGGTATTTGAAATGGAGTTTACCTAAATATGAAAAGATACATGCTTTATCAAAAAATACACGGCATAAACATTAACCACATCGGGCCGGAATATAATTGGTATCACGAAATGGAATAGGAAACAAGAAAAAAATATATGCTCATAATAATAATTAATAATAATTGACTCGACGATCACAGTCCCGATAGTTGTTACAGCGAACGGTTTAATAGCGAAGAGTCTCGACCAACACCTTAGGGTTTGTCCATTAATCACGTCATACGATTTTAGCCTATTTTATACCCCCCATCCCCCATGGTGATATTGGCGATAGTTTCAGGGCCCCTCCCCCCTAGCCAATATGACGTGTAATTTATTGCCAACTTAAGTAGTCATTTAATACCACTTGAATTTACGTACTTTACTTAGCACAAATGTGATGGGAAAAACCTTTTTTGGCAACTACGAGGTCGGCGAAGTTTTAAAACTCAGTTCAGGAATTGACATCGGGTTATATTTTAAGTGTTTAAAAAAGTACAGATTAATTTTTATTTTTTTTACTACCTACTGCTGTTCAGCAGAGAGTAACAAAAAATTACACGTGATTTGCCAGATGACCCCCCCCCTCCCCTATGGTGATAATTGGTGATTTTTTCTTGACCCCTCCCTCCCCCTATACAGTATGATGTGATTTATGGACAAGCCCTTAAGAGACTCTCGCTAGATGGTTGGGTCATGGGTCAGATGCAGAAGGCGGTAATCCTGGATACGGCGCGGATAGTCCATCGGTTCCTCTTTCTCCGACCTTAACCACCGGCAGCTTGGGCCCACCCCGTTGCCGGCGGCACCCTGGGTTAGGTTTTTTATGATGTTTATATATTTTGTATGTTGCATTGTATTTTAATTATGTAATCATTCTTTAAAAAGCCTAACCTAATAAATTTACTAAATAAAGGTCATCAAATAGTACACTACGACACAAGTGCGAAAAACATGAAATTCGAAACGAGTGGCGATGTTTTAAAACGCTACCGATAGGGAGTGTTTTAAATCGACACGAGTTACGAATTTCGTTTTTGCACGTGTCTCGTACGACGATTTTTAGTACAGATGGCCCTCCGAAGTTTTGAACCTGAGGTAAACTGACCCACTTTTCGCACTAGAGCCTAAAAAAGGCACCATGTGTACTAAAATAGTACGTTTTCTAACTAGTGCGGGAAAACTTTTTTTCGGCGTAGGTGAAAGTTGGAGCCCGAGAGAAACGAGGGCGACAATCACCCGAGTAAAAAAAAAGTTTTTGCACGTGTAACGGACGATTTTTTTCATAACAAGTGCGTCAAAAGGAGAAATTACCGCACGCGAAGCGTGCGCAAAGTTCGTTTTTGCGCACTAGTTAGGAAAATGTATTTTCTGAATTGGAGTACGTTCAATGTTACGTGACGCCTAAGAATTTTATTACTATCTAGAATAAGTGATCCGTGAAAGTTGACAGCTTTGAAATTCAGCGCAGTTCCGCTCGCGATGCATATTGCGTGTAAATCAATGCTCTTGTTTCCCAGCTCTTATGTAAATTAATTCACGATTCAGCTGTACAACTTATGCACCCCATAACGACCCCTATTGAGTACTCCATAAAGGTCATATTCCCAGAAATGCACCGAGTGTCAACTTTGAACGATTCACACGTTTCAAGGGCAAAAGTATGTGTACGTTTTTTCGCTTTATATCAATAGCGTAAGGTTGAAGATCGTATAGATATTTATGCCTATAACTGTGCGTGTAGCTTCATAAATCTTTATGCTAGAGCAAACGAATTTCAAACAAAGCCTTCACGTGAAAAACAACGCTTGTAAATAATGGAATGACAGCTTTAAGGCTTACGCTGTAGTGTAAATAACGGCCAATTGCGTGTCGGGCCATGGATTATTTATACAGAAGTAAAAACAGTTGTGATTCGAAAACATGAGGCAAAGTGTGAATTTGTTTTTGAATGAGAAAACAGTCATTCGTTCATCGACCAACTAACTAATACGTAACAGTATGAAATGACGTTTCTGGACCAAAATTATATTCATGTGTAAAATTGGGTAACTATAAATGTTTTCAGAATAATTACAAATAATCTGCAAGTATTTATTTGGTAAAAACACTTTCATCCATTAAGCTACCATTATTTTTCGACGAATTTACCTTGAATGAACATGTTATGTACACTTCTTTAGTTATTTATCATTCGTAACCAAACTATTTTAAATTAATTTTGTATTCAATAGAGTGTATATTTACCTTCAAACGTTTTCATAAAACGCTAAAACTTCTAACAATCACGTCGCTTTTTCTACAGCGGAAAAATTGCAGTTTCCTCGAAATTATGTTTTTGTTACATAACATGTTCTTCCGCTCATGTCTTCAACTACGGGTAAGAATGAGTGGTAAATACAAATGTATAGAAAGAACCTTCAGGTAAAGAGCGTACTCCAACCTTAAAGGCCGGCAACGCATTTGCGACGCCCCTGGTGTTGTGGGTATCCATGGGCCACGTTAATTGCTTTCCATCAGGCGAGTCGTCTGTTCGTTTGCCACCTAAAGCATAAAAAAAGAAAGAGTTCATTACAATCGGCTTGGAAATATCTCTAGATAAGATTTAATAGTTAGCGCAAAAGCGTTTCAATATAATAATATATTTTTTACTGCACAAGATGAAAATATTAAAAGCAATAAAAGTCATTTGAAATTTAAGCCGATTTTGTCTAAATGGCTCGTAAATTTAATCATATTAAGTCGTAGCGAACCTAAATACATTTTACATTAGTACTTAATCCAATACCCTTACTTAGAATTTTTAGTTATTAAAATTGTGTAGATAAGTTTTTTTTTCGCAGAAATGATGGGTCTTTTGTCTTTACCTTAGGTACACCATCGTTTTATTTTTCTTTTTTTCTCCATACAAAAGAATGGTTCTAATTTCGTTCATTTCCATTCTTCGGTATATAAATTCTTTGTTAATGAAGTATCGTAGTTAATTAACATAAGATATAAAAAGTGTAAAACATTTTCTAATATTGAGCTACTTTGAGGTTTTTCTGAAAAACCGGTTGAGAACCCTGCATTGCCACTGTAAATTTTATCTCACTTTTATAATGTAGGTGAATAATAATGTATTTGCCTTATTGGTAACTGGTATTTTGACATTTTATGTTATTTGTATAGACAAGAACAATTCTTATGGATTGGCTACATTGTAATTTATATGGTAATCAAATGTTGTACAAATAAATAAATATAAATCTATAGATGAGTTTACAGCGGTCTTAGCACAAACGTCTTGTGTGTGACAACTTTTACCTACGTATTTTCACAACATACGAATAAATTTATCTTTTAACCAACTTCAAAGAAAGGAGCAGCGTCTTTATTCGACTTTGTTTTTTTAAATGTTTGTAACCTCAGAACTTCCGACCGGGAGAACTTTTTTATTTGAAAGCCGGCCCCCGTGCAGTGTAGTTTCAGCTCACGCCGCATTCGTCGCCGAGCGCTAGTGTCGTTTAAAGTGCATTAGTGAATACCATTTTTAGGCTCGACGCTGCCGCAGCGCTGACACAGCGCTGTTAGCAAGGCGGTTTCCTTAGTGAATAACACTGCTGGACAATCGGTGAGCACGAGTGGCCTATACCACAAAACTTTACAAGCACACAATTCTACAAAATTGTATAAATTAATACAAAAAGTTGTCAATTTTGTAGAATTGTACGCTTGTAAAGTTTTGTGGTATAGGCCACTCGTGCTCACCGATTGTCCAGCAGTGTTATTCACTAAGGAAACCGCCTTGCTAACAGCGCTGTGTCAGCGCTGCGGCAGCGTCGAGCCTAAAAATGGTATTCACTAATGCACTTTAAACGACACTAGCGCTCGGCGACGAATGCGGCGTGAGCTGGAACTACACTGCATCGAGAGTTACCGCCTACAGTTCGACGACGAGCTGTTCTACGTTAGTGAATACCGTTTTTCACAGCCCTGCGCTCTACGTCGAAGTGAAGGCTGTCTCGTCGTCGAGCTCGTTGATGAACGCAGCGTCGAATCTGTGAATAAGAGAATAGCATAGCAGTTCTGACAATGGTTTCCATGAGAGAACGATATCAGTCATAAATTTGCGCCAACCGATTTCGATAACGGTTATTATTACGGATCGGAATTCTCTTGATAAGTTTTTTTTGCAGAAAAGACCCATCTGTGTCCTTACCTTACACTGTCGCCCAAATGAGGGACAAACAATACTTAGGAATTACAAGTGCTCAAACATAGGGGAGACCGGGGCAAGACGGGATAGTTAAGAAAAAAATCGACTGTTTATGGAAATTATAATGTTTATTAAAAATCTCTTACAACAAAAGCAACCCTTATAGTTTTAACTAACATATGTTTTATCTTTTATGGCACTAAATCACTTATTTTTTTGCAATTAGGAATTGGTTGTTACATGTAAAAAATCCCGTTTTGCCCCATCGTTGGGGCAAAATGGGAAACGCTATTAGGCAAAACGAGCCCACCTTTAATCGGGTTGGCAACCTTCACAAATATGTGCCTCTTCATCATCATCGTCTACACTTATGGGCCCAGCCATAGCACACACTGCAAACAACCCATCCTTCAGTGGACTGTGAATATAAGTACCCACAACATATGCATCAACGTCTTCAGATGAATTTACATCCGTGTCACTTTTTTTTGTTTGTTGGTCTGTCTTACGCTATAAACAAATATAAAACAGTTTTATAACCAAATTTTAAATTATCAATATACTATCTACTCATATGGGGCAAAACGGGATAGTATCCCATTTTACCCCAACCATTTTGCCCCAACGGACAGATTTTACAAAAATATCAACAGTTCTAATCTACAAAATAATTGTTCGTAAAAGTAACCTGTAAAGTAAGTGTGGTGACGGCAGGCGTGTGGTGACGGCAGTAAGAATACATTTGTCACCACCCCCACTCCTCCTGCGGGTGTCGTAAGAGTCGACTAAGGGATTGAAGTGTCACTGACCACTATTTGATAAAAGTTTGATGATGGGCAGCAGCGTCATCATATTAGACACATTACTGCGATCGCCAATCCGCTTGCCCAGCGTGGCGATTATGGGCATTTACCTCCTAATGAATTTACAAAAAAGACCGCGGCCCCGAGGTTCCGGCGACCCCCGGTGCCCTGGTTATGGTAGCGGCCAGGGTGCTAGCGGGGTCAGGGGTGCTAAGAATCTCCGGCAAAGATTCGGCTACCACCACCGACGACCCCTGGCCCTGGCAACTTATAACACACGTACACTGCGGACCGACGAAAAGTTAGTGGAACTGGAGGAAGGATTGAGCAAGTTGCGTTGGGACATTGTGGGATTGTCAGAAGTCCGAAGAGAGGGCGAGGACACGATAATCCTAAAGTCCGGCAACTTGCTCTATTTCCGGGAGGGCGACCAACAGTCCCAGGGAGGTGTCGGGTTCATCGTCCACAAGTCCCTCATAAACAACGTGGTGAAGATCGAGAGTGTGTCGGCTAGGGTGGCGTACCTTATACTCAGAGTTGCTGGGAGATACTCGTTGAAGGTCATACAGGTGTACGCGCCGACTTCGACACACTCCGACGACGAGGTGGAGGCTATGTATGATGATATCTCAAAAGCCATGCATAGCTCCAGAACCTACTTCACCGTTGTTATGGGGGAATTCAACGCGAAACTGGGCAAGAGAGATGGTGACGAGCTGAGGGTGGGGCAATTTAGGGTTGGACGTCGGAACCACCGGGGCCACCTGCTGGCTGGTTTCTTGGAGAAGGAGGGACTCTACATGATGAACTCCTTCTTTAAGAAACGCGAGCACAGAAAATGGACTTGGATGAGTCCCGACGGTGCAACTAAAAACGAGATCGACTTCATCATGTCGACGAAGAGACATATATTCAACGATGTTTCTGTGATCAGTACGGTTAAAACCGGAAGCGACCACCGCTTGGTAAGAGGCACGTTGAATATATGTCCTAAGCTAGAACGCTCGCGACTGATGAAGTCTACGCTCCGTCCTGCACTCCATCTTCAAAACCCCGAGAGCTTTCAGCTGGAACTCCAAAACCGTTTCGATTGCCTAGGCGATGATGTGGACGTATTCAACGACGGGTTTGTGGAAGCTGTCCATAGCGCTGGGTCTAAGTTTTTTAAGGCCCAACGGACAAATAAGACCAGAAAGCTCTCAGACTCCACTCAGGAACTAATGGAAAAAAGGAGTGAACTGGTTCTACAATCCTCAGTTGATGCGACTTTATACCGGCAGCTCAACAGACAGATTTCTAAGTCCCTCAAACGCGATATGCGCCAATTCCGTACCAAGTGTATAGAAGAAGCCATCGAGCGGAACAAGGGCTCTAAAGTTTTTGCAAGGGATCTGTCTGTTGGGCAAAGCCAGCTCGCCAAATTAAAGACTGAGGATGGTAGAATCGTCACATCCAAATCTGAGCTGCTGACTGAGATAGAGGGTTTTTATGGACAGCGTACACGTCAACTAGCAGACCCGAAGTTGATCTAGCGGAAGACCTAAGAGCTAGACTGACCCGACACTACACAGAAGACATCCCGGACATCAGCCTGTGCGAGATTAGAATGGCTCTTGAACAGCTCAAAAATAACAAGGCGCCTGGGGAGGACGGAATTACAGCTGAGCTTCTGAAGGCGGGTGGTAAACCGGTCCTTACGGCCCTTCAGAAGTTGTTCAATTCCGTCCTACTGGAAGGGAGAACGCCAAAGGCATGGAACAGAGGTGTGGTGGTACTGTTCTTCAAAAAAGGTGACAACGCTTTATTGAAGAACTACCGACCCATATCACTTCTGAGCCATGTCTATAAGCTGTTTTCAAGAGTCATTACGAATCGTCTTGCACGCAGGCTTGATGACTTCCAGCCTCCCGAACAAGCCGGTTTCCGAAGAGGCTTTAGTACCGTAGACCACATCTATACGCTTTGCCAGGTTATACAGAAGACCGAAGAATATAACCTGCCCCTCTGTTTAGCGTTTGTGGACTACGAGAAAGCCTTCGATTCGATCGAAACCTGGGCTGTACTACAGTCTCTCCAACGGTGCCAAGTCGACTACCGCTATATCGAGGTGTTGAAGTGTTTGTACGAGAGCGCCACAATGTCAGTCCGACTCCAAGACCAGAGCTCGAAGCCTATTCTGCTGCAGCGGGGAGTTAGGCAGGGAGATGTCATCTCCCCTAAGCTGTTTACCGCTGCACTGGAGGATGTCTTTAAGACTCTGGACTGGAGAAGGCTGGGTATCAACATAAACGGCGAGTACCTCACTCACCTTCGATTCGCTGACGATATAGTAGTCTTGGCTGAGACCTTGGAGGACTTAAGTACTATGCTCGTTGACCTCAGTAAAGCCTCCGAGCGAGTTGGTCTTAAAATGAACATGGATAAGACAAAAATCATGTCATATTCCCATGTAGCACCAACTCCCGTAATAATCGGAGACTTTACACTCGAAGTTGTAGACGAATATATATACCTAGGACAAACTATCCAGTTAGGTAGGTCCAACTTCGAGAAAGAGGTCAATCGTCGAATCCGACTCGGTTGGGCAGCGTTCGGGAAGCTACGACACATATTTTCGTCCAATATTCCGCAGTGTTTGAAGACGAAAGTCTTTGATCAGTGTGTGTTGCCAGTGATGACATACGGTACTGAAACGTGGCCGCTTACAATGGGCCTCATAAGAAGGCTCAAAGTCACCCAAAGGGCAATGAAGAGGGCTATGCTAGGAGTCTCTCTGCGTGATCGGATTAAAAATGAGACCATCCGCAGCAGAACCAAAGTAACCGAAATAGCTCTCCGAATCGCTAAACTGAAGTGGCAGTGGGCGGGGCACATTGCGCGTAGAACCGATGGCCGTTGGGGCGGGAAGGTTCTTGAGTGGCGGCCACGTACCGGAAGGCGTAGCGTGGGTAGGCCCCCCACAAGGTGGACTGATGACCTGGTGAAGGTCGCAGGAGTCCGCTAGATGCGGGTGGCGCAGGACCGGTCATTGTGGCAATCTTTGGGAGAGGCCTATGTTCAGCAGTGGACGTCTTTCGGCTGATATGATGATGATGATGATGATAAAAGTAACCTGAATTCGTTAGTTTTACACTGATGCAACATGTATATAGTAAGGAATAACAATAGCACTGATATCTACCTTTATGCTCATCGATCAAAACTAAAGAACTTCTTAACAAATCACTAAAAATCTGTTCTTTCTTGCTGTGCGACCAAAACAGGTAGTGACACGCATCCGCCGCTTTGACTCGTGTGAGGCGACGGAAGTTGGCGCGAATGGCGCTGTGTCGCGCTCTATCGCGCGCACCAGTTACGCACACAAGTACATTTCCCGTTCTGCCCCGAGCTTCGTTTCGCCCCGGTCTCCCCTACACCAAAACTGCTGCATTTAGCGTTCCCGATGCAAAATCCATAAACAAATGAATGTCAGCAGTGTGCTGACTAGTGAAGTGGCCACCTTCCATCCATCCAGTGCATGTTTGAGCACTTGTAATTCCTAAAGTACTTAAGGTATAACTGTAATTATGATGTTATTATTTAGCTAACATCCTGTACTAACAAATAACAACACCAAAACCCTATCTTAACGACCTAGTTTCCATGTAAATAAAAATTAATAGAAAAATTAATGTGAATTTAAAGGATGAACAATATTGCTTTGCTCTTCCGTAATACAGAACGTGTAGTTAATTAGTGTAACCCGCTATAATTACATGCGTATTTTTTTGCATGCAATTAGGCTTGTTTTAGGAGACGAGTGAATAAGGGGGTTAGTTTCTATTTATACTCTAAATAATAAGGAGATAAGTCTGCGTAAGAACGGTGGTAGCTCTTGGTAATCACTCTGCTGTTTCTCTCTTTTCCCTAACTTCATCATGACCCGTTCTTGCGGGTATATGGCAGTATGAAAATCATGGTAAGGATATACTCACCAACACACTGACCACTTGTGACTCATATTTCAACACCAATAAAGTACACAAATGGGCAGAAAATTTGCGATTGCACAGGTACGGCTAATAAGCCGGCAAGTACGGACTCAAAGTGGCCCGGCAATTACATTAATTGATTTCGGTCCATGCACCTGCGGCTCGGACGATACATTAGTCGCACGGTAATACAAGATTACGCGTGACGCCATGTTGATTTAGAGGATATAGGTAAAATACAGGTATTATAGCCAATACAGGCTTAAAGCACTAGTGCTGCCGCTACCGAATAAGGCACCGGTTCCACACATCACATCATCAGCCTATAAACAGTCCACTGCTGGACAAAGGCCTCTCCCATTACGAGATAAGGAGCATAATCGGCACACTGGGCAAGCGGGTTGGTGATCGCAGTGGTGTGTCCATTCCACTACGATGATGCTACTGCCCATCACCAATCTTCAATGACTAAATGGTCAATGACACTTCAAATCCCTTAGTCGACTCTTAAGATACCCATGGAAAGAGTTAGGGTGATGATAAGTGTATTCTTACTGCCGTCACCACACGGGCTGACACTGCTCCAAAACGTGTCGTTTCAGGCTGAGCTCGTGAGCGAGTAGCTAACAAATGGTGCTGTGTCTCATTTCTTTATCCTGGTGGGACTAAGTGCCTAATCGATGAACTATCGATTACAGAAACGGATAAGCGATACGCGCACCACAAACGAGCTGAGGTGCACGTAGTGACGCGACCGCAGCTGCTGCACCCTCAGCAAGTAGCCAGTCTTCCGACGAACATACCACATCATCGGGCACGGCGGAGTAATGCAGGCGCGACACGTAGACCGCCTTACTCGGTTATAAGAGCGTGAGCAGACAGAGAGCGGTCTAGAGTTCTGCATTCCGCGTTCAGAGTTCAGCATTCTTTAGAATGTCGGTACATTCTAAAGAATGCTCGTTGTTGCTATAGTCTCGGTAGACTATAGCAACAACGCACACAGCAGGCAGTCTGACCGCGGCGGTCAAAACACTAAACAAAATGTCAGACGACACTTACTGTAAATGAAATTTGGATAACAGTCGCTCAATTATTGTTATTTTGTGACTAACGTTTACTTGTTACGTTTAATTTCACGACACATAGATAAGAATCGGCACAGTAGTTGCGTGTCCACTTTACAACCATTACTCGCATAATAGTTGTTTTCGTTCTTGACTAGGGAGAATTTACTTTTTGTTTGTTTTCTAGGTTGCTTTGTCGGTTCAAGTTATTTGTAAGAATACCTAAGATAATAATCATTACTTGCAATGTATTATTTTTTCTGAAAGCCTTTGCCTTCTTTAAATATCAATCATTAACCACCTTTCTCATAAAGGCCTCCTAACTTAACAAGCCGCTAAGTATTGTTTGTCCTTTTACTCTTGTGGACATATTGATAAGACCAAAAGTGACAAACAATACTTAGCAGCTTGTTACGTTAGGGGAAGTTTATGGATTAGGGGGTAAATCCTTCTAGCACTTTTGTCTATTCGGGGACAACTTACACATATACATATTATATGTATATTACACATATACATATTAATGATAAATCTAACCTCAAAATATGAAAAACTACATATTGTGTACCAGGCGTCCATGGGCATTTTAACATTTAGGGACACCCCATGAGCGTGAGTTTACCTTTTTCTACTCCCCTATTTTTATTTGTCATTTACAGGGGTTGTCATAACACATCTCTTTAAACCCCTACCTTATAGATGTCAAGACAAGTCTATATTGTGTATTCCCTATAAACGCAGGGGTTTAAAGGTGTGTTCACGACCCTGTAAATGACAAATAAAAATAGGGAAATAGAAAAAGGTTTTTTAAACTCATGCTAATTGGGTGTCCCTAAAAGTGAAAAGCTCCCATAACACATTAGCATATACGAACAATGCCGTGTGGTGACGGCAGTAAGAATACATTTGTCACCACCCCAACTCCTCCTGCGGGTGTCGTAAGAGTCGGCTAAGGGATTGAAGTGTCACTGACCATTCCACAAGATTGATAATGGGCAGCAGCGATATCATAGTGGACACATTACTGCGATCGTCAATCCGCTTGCCCAGCGTGGCGATTATGGACATTTACCTCCTAATGCGTTTATACGCATGGTTAATAGGAGAGGACTAAGACCAGCATTGAACTAACATAGGCGGATGATGATGATGATGATATACAAACAAAGATAAATTAGTAAAAGCTGATCAAAATTCATAGATTCTTTGTTGATTATCTTGGATCACCATTAGATTAATAGTCTCTGTCTATGAAATATTAAAACCATAGCTAAACAACCTAATGAAGATATAATAGTTTAAGTCATAAGAAAAGCTGTTAATGTCAGCGGTAGCCTCGGCTTAATTAAACAATCCGCGGCCCTTCTGGCTCATTGTTTTGTATCCCCGAACCAGTGCGAGGCACACGGTGTATATTATATCTACGAGTATGTGATCTTTACACACGTACTAAGCGTTCCGCGAACTCCGAAATCTCGTAAATTTAGGACATCTTAGGGGATCTTTAGAGGTTCTGTGGTGACGGCAGGAAGAATACATGTCGTTGTCGGAGGAGTTGAGGTCACCACCTCATTTGGCACTAGACACACACATACATTTAGGCTGTGGTTGAACTGAAAATTAACATTTAATATTTGTATTATAAATTGCATGTAGGACATGCTGAGATGGGGCCATATAAGAAAGAAAGAAAGTGATTAAAAAATTAAAAAAAACACGACTGCCGTTTTAAGCGAACTGAAAAGTAACAAATAAGTCCTTCTTCAGGTTAATTCTTGTGAGCGTGTCTACATAATAGGCGCTTGTCTTATTACTTTACTATATTTTGTTTCGATTGCAGTCGGGGAACCTTTCATTACGGTAAATATAAATATATGGAGGTTCAGTTCGCTTAAAACGGCAGTCGTGTTTTTTAATTAATTTATTTTTAGAAATGACAAAAAGACTTCAACTCCCGTACTTTAATTTGTCATTTACATGATCGTGAACACACCTTTAAGCCCCTACCTCACAGCTGTCAAGATAAGTCTAAATTGTCTATTCCTATACACGCATTCGGGTTAACATGCAGTGCGTTTTTTGCATTTTAAGACACCTCGTGTATACAAGACTTAATGAAATACATGGCTGCCAGCATAGAGGAGATTTTTTTTTTATTTTGACGTCTCCCGCCCGATCTTGATGAATAATAAAATTGTGTTTGACTAAGAATATTTCTCAAATTTACAATTTTATTTGAAAATAAGTAGAAAAATTATTGTATGCAACATGGTTTAACTGAGTCAAAAAATGCTTGTGGCGTTTTTAATAACAATTTTCGGCTTTGCCTCAAATTCTTACCCACGCCCCTCACCTTTTTTGACCTCTCTTAAACAAGGGTTGCATAAAAGACTATTACTACATTGCTATTTTATTATTGATCGAAGGGCAGACCCGTGTGTCCCGTCTTACTTGTTTGACTGTTATTAAATTTCCACGATAACGATCAGCTCGTAGCCAACCCATTAAAGAAGAATTGTCGGTAGTTGTGCGAATTTATCCCTGGGATCAGGTGTTTACTGCCGCAACTCTAAACATTGTTTTTAATTAAATTCTTAGTAGGCACGTTTTAATGGGGCTATAATAAGTTAATTTGTTTCTTATATTATGTAGTTTTCATGGGTGTAATAAAAGCTATAAAAGTGATTCAAAACTACCGGTTCTCGTGTCCTCTGGTGGCTATTAAGTTAAAAGATTCAGTTCGAATTTTTACTACGTGCTTTAGGGTGATTCAAAAACACCAAAGTTACATTATTGTTAACCTCTCAACCCTTCATTGTGTTCTTTGGCATATGAAAACTTACTAGTTTTTTTTTGGAAATTTTAAACAATATTTTAGGAGTTGCTACCGCTTGTTAAAAATGTGTGATTCTCATAGAAGATGAAAATATTTTTTTTTACTTTTTCTTTTCTAGCGGGTGTAGTTGGATGTTTTTGTAGTATCTAATGTTACAAACATCAACAAAAACTTTTTTTTTTTTTTTTAATCTTTATTAAAGAGCTTTATCGCTTAGCGATAATGTCGCTCCATAGACCCATCATACAATACACTTATCTACGATTAATAAGACCTATATGGACCAGCTTAAACAGTGCTCTGGCTTCATTTGACAATGGGTAAGCCAGGGCACTATTGCAGCCACCGACATCAAGAAAAATATTAGTTGATATTCTCAATTGACTCCTAAAGTATTCATTCCGCACACATTCCATTAATATATGATAAGCATCTTCAATAATTCCGCATTCTGAACAATATGGTGAGGCCACTTTCCGCATCATGAAACCAAACTTATTAAGAGGAATGTGTCCCGAACGTACTCTTAGGGCAGTTACAATTTCTTGGCGGTTAAGAGAGCAATCTATCCATGGCGTCCTTAACAGTTCTGGCTGGATAGGTCTGTACCAAATACCTTTTTCTTTCGACCTTTCGTCGAAGTATTCTTTCCACAATTGGTGGCACCGTATCTTAACCAATTTAAGGCATTCAGAAAAGAAGGGTAATACATCACATATGATGCCACTACGACAGGCCTGTTTTGCCAAACTGTCAACTTTTTCATTTCCTGCTATACCTATATGGGATGGTATCCACTGCAAAGTTAATGATTTTCCTACTGATCTCAGTTTATCTATACTGTCAAGTATACTATAGGCAATCGGCAGTCCTCGATAACTCGAGGTACAGCGAGCCAAATGTTGTAACGCGCTTTTGAGTCTGTTAAGATCACAAATGTACTCCGGTCGAGTGTTTGAATGTAAGACAAAGCCTCCGCGATGGCTATCAACTCTGCGTGCATGATAGATAAGTCTGAAGTAATTTCTAATTGTGAATACGTCTCACGCTGGGGGTCATAAAATGCGGCACCTATAGCATTTTGTTCCTTTGATGCGTCTGTAAATATTTGGTAGAAATTAAAATATTCAGTGTTAATGAACTGTACTATTGAATTTAATTTTGTTTGGTTGTAGCTACGTTTTGGTTCGTTAATTATATTAATATTTAGCTTAACATTTTTTGAAAGATCTATTTTATTTACCCAAAAAGAAAAGGCAAACATTTCTAGCTGACTACTGCACTGGATAGGAACATCTTTAAATAGATTGTGAATTGTTACTAATAATGGAGGGTTTGTTCGAAAACGCTTGTAAGATAAACATACATCAGTCAAATTTTGTAATAAATGACATGTTTTATTGTCTTTTAATGATCTACCTTTAAACCAAAATTTCCCACCCAAATAATTTCGCCGGATTCGCAAAGGCGGCAAGGATAGTTCATTCTCCATCACGTGAATAGGCGTTGATTTAATAAAACCGCCTATGGTACGTAAGGCTTGGTTTTGTACCTTGTCCAGCTTATATAAGTGTTTGTTATAGCTGTGGTCATATAAGAATGATGCGTAATCAAGTCGACTACGCATGATTGATATTTTGATTGATATGAACAACAAAAACTTTGATAAACTACGTTTTGCGTCATATGTACTCGTCTTATGTCGTATGTAAAAACTCATCTGAGTACTCGTAATTTCTTAGGGGCCTGCCACGTAAAATCCAAATGAAAGGAGTAGAAAAAAAAACAGATCTTTTATTTAGTGACATATTACAAAGACTTATTAGGATATACATTTTAATCGTAAAAAAAATAATAAAATATAGAATTTTTTATTGTAGTCTAGTATGGGAATCCTGCGACCTTCACCAGGTCATCGGTCCACCTTGTGGGGGGCCTACCCACGCTACGCCTTCCGCTGGATGCGGGTGGCGCAGGACCGGTCATTGTGGCAATCTTTGGGGGAGGCCTATGTTCAGCAGTGGACGTCTTTCGGGTGATATGATGATGATGGGAATCACATTTTTTCATGAAGTGGTAGCGAATAATCTAAAACATCTGAAAAAAAAAACAATTATGTTCTTAGTGGTATAGGTCTGAGAACTTAAAGGGTTGAGAGTTAATAAAAAGAAAGATTTTTTTTCCATACCTACAAATTTGAATCACCCTAACGTGCTTATTGCTAGCGGGTCACGCGATACAGGCGTTTTGGTGCGTGAGGATTTGGTTCTTAAAAAGAAAAGGCATACTAGATGGAGCATAGCTGGGTGCGTAGCCAAGACGAGTGTTAGAAGCCCGACATCGTAGGCGGAGGGCTTTTAATGACTCGAGTTTGTATTCCGCTTACCGACCGTGATGCATACAATGTTTTTAATCACACTTGCAGACAAAAAAAGAAGTTTTAAGACAATACATTATTAAAAAACGTACTAACATTTCTATAACTCCCTAAAGAATTTTACTTTTTATAACTCCCGCGATGCATACAAGCAATGGCGCGCTTAGAAAGCAAATGTGACGAAAAAATATGATTGACATAGATAACAACTTTTTTTAGTCCAGGTGGTGCCTTTTTTAGGCTCTAGTGCGAGAAGTGGGTCATTTTACGGCAGGTCCAAAACTTCGGAGGGCCATCTGTACTAAAAAACGTCATACGAGACACGTGAAAAAAGGAAATTCGTAACTCGTGTCGATTTAAAACACTCCCTTCGGTCGTGTTTTGAAACTCCCAAATCGCCACTCCTTTCGAATTTCATGTTTTTCGCACTTGTGTCGTAATGTACTATTTTATGTTGTTCGGACATGTGTAAAACAAATTACGTGACATGTACCTACTGACACATTCAAACGCAAACTTTTTCGTGTCTTGGTGAATTTGTGAATACCATAGTGAGCTCTGTTGAGGGTAATCTATGTCTTCAAGACTGTTTTGTTTTATTTATACTCGAAGAACGTCATTAATATCAATATTGTATCAAGGAAGTGACAGTAACATTTGTTTTCCTTACATCAATATTATCGTTATCAATCATTTTGGCTCACGGCCAGTGGAAAATATTTCAGAAAAAAATATTTACGAGTCCAATATAACTTTTCGAGAATGGATCATGAAAATTTTGGAAAAAAAAACTATGCCGATAGTCAAACTTTTAACATCCTGAAATATTACATTACATATTTATTTGTAAACTAATTTAATTGGAATAAGTTTTTTAACATAACCGTAAATAATGCTTTTCTTGGCGTGCCTTTCAACTAAACTATGCATTGTAGATGCGTTGATATCCATATCCTAGCTAGCATCATATCATTCATAGTTCTTTTTTATCAGCCTGATTTAGTGTCCCACTGCCGGGCAAAGGCCTCCCCTCTTTTCTTCCATTCAGACCAGCGTGGTGGGTTTATGTTCCATATCCCCCTCCCCCAATTCATAACATGCCTCTCGCAAAACATACCACGATTGTAATACATTTAAACGGGATCATCAGCCTTTTTCAGTCTCTCCTATCCTATGCGTTGGTGATCACAGTAGTTTGTCCACTATGATACTGCTGTTGCCCATCAATCAATCTTCAATATGAATGATAAGTGTCATTTCAATGCGACACTCTTACGACACCCACAGGAAGAGTCGAGGTGGTGACAAATGTATTCTTCTACGTCTATAAAACTCGTCGTTTCAGAGAATTACTCAATAATAATTACGAGTTGAAACCGTGAAAATTTAAAACAATTTTTTTTTGTTGAACACACCTAATTATTTTATTAAATATTTTGATATGTGTTTTTTAAGTTGTTACACTACTATACTATACTACATCTGCAGAGCAGATGGTCGATGGGGTCGAAATGTGCTCGAGTGGAGACCACGGCTAGGCAAACGCAGAGTAGGACGTTCACCCACACGATGGACAGACGACCTTATGAAGGTCGCCGGGACACGCTGGATGCAGGTCGCATCTAACCGGTACATGTGGAGGTCCAGAGGGGAGGCCTATGTTCAGGAGTGGACGTCTTATGACTGAGATGATGATGATAATGATGACTACTATATAGTATAAAAATGATATCTCATTCTATAAAAATGATATCTCATTTTTATAGTATACAGTGGCCAAAGAAAAATGACCAAGGTCACCAACGGACGCACCTCAGTAGACGGTGGCACCCACCTCGGACATTGAATTTGGAGATCTAGGTCTTTTTTCCTCTGGTATATGACATTTTATGTTTATAAATAATTAAAACAGCTACCCTAATCCCATCCCAGCCTATGATAGTCCACTGCTGGACGTAGGCCTCTCCTATTAACTGTGCATATAGACGCATTAGGAGGTAAATGCCCATAATCGCCACGCTGGGCAAGCGGATTGGCGATCGCAGTAATGTGTGTCCACTATGATGACGCTGCTGCCCATCATCAATCGTTATCAAAAAAAAAATGGTCACTGACACTTCAATCCCTTAGACGACTCTTACGACACCCGCAGGAGGAGTTGGGGTGGTTACAAATGTATTCTTACTGCCGTCACCACACGGCCACCCGAGCTACCCTGATCGCTGCATATCAAAAGTATCAACACTACTCGTAGCTCTCGTAGAAACAGACCCTTACCGCCTCATTATAAACCCCGCCAAGTACAGCCTTTCACAAACAATACCATCGTCTCCTATGACACTATCGGCTCAAAGTTAACAAGAAAGTTGTAACAAGCGGGCATCAAAGAGTAGATAAAAGACGTCGTTATCTTACAGTTCTTTTATAACCAGTAACTTTATCCGACGATCTGCGATGCCATTACGATCTTAGAAGTGGTTTTGATTTCGCTGGGAATATGTAAAAAGAATGTGAGATTTGTGCATGTGTGTGTGGGTTTAGCCCGCAGATTCGACCGCACAGCATGCTTAGCCAAGTTGCCAATTGCTAACGCTTAGTAAGCTGAAGTGGCAATGGGCAGGCCACATTGTACGCAGAGCAGATGGTCGATGGGATCGAAAAGTGCTCGAGTGGAGATCACGGCTAGGCAAACGCAGCGTAGGACGTCCACCCACAAGATGGACAGACGACCTTGTGAAGGTCGCCGGGACACGCTGGATGCAGGTCGAATCTAACCGGTACATGTGGAGGTCCAGAGGGGAGGCCTATGTTCAGCAGTGGACGTCTTATGGCTGAGATGATGATGATGATGATGAACGCTTAGAAGCGTATAGTAGTTTTCCCTCTCTGTCACTCTTTCACATTAGTGCGACAAAGACAGTCAGCTGCCTGTCGTTTACGATTGACGATTAAGCGTTAGCGATTGGCTACTTGTCTGCAGTTTGAACGATGGCATTATTTTGTCATTAACTCCCTGGGAATATAATTGGTTGTAGGAAGATGAATATTTCAAGTTACGCCAAACGAAATATTTTTTTGCCAAAACTATTTTGGACCTTCAACAATAAGTACACTGTTTCGGAATTAACCCCTCGTGTGCGGCGAATATTTTTTTCGTATAGTTTTCCCGTACAAATTTGACTTGACTTTGACTTTGTACACGGATCCTTGCGCCCGCATACGATGGGTTTAAACTAACGTGCATTTTTAACGCTATGCGCCTAATGCGCCTTATTATTATTTACTAAAGATCCCAGCATGTACTAACGAAAAAAATACTGGTTGCGCTTCTTCGATTTCCGTGGTAGTAGGCCAGCGGCCCTACCTCGAAAAACGAGATTCGTAAACGAGGATTTGTCTCTCTCACTAATGACGCATTCGTTTGAGTGACAGAGAAAAACCTCGAAATTTACGAATTCCGATTTTCGCGGTAGTAGGCCAGGTGCTGCGCGGGTTTTGGAAACTACCTAGTTTCCAAAACCCGCGCAAGGTATAAGGTGTTTACATTTTCGCGCCAGTCGGCGACGATAATATAAAACACGTAAGTATACGCGATTAAGATCCGTTTCTCTTTCAAAATATGAGTGATAATCGTGAAAGATTAAATTAATAAACCGGATTAATAATTCTAAAAACCACCTAATTAAACATCCTTATAGAAAATGTTAATAGGTAGAGATAACATTATTGCATCGAAATTCCAATGTATGGTTATGAAAAAGATTACCACTAAATACAAACATGAAATTTATCAAATCCAGCCACGAAACAATCAAAATTGGCTGTCAGAGCGCAAAACACTTCGGATTCCCTTTGGATCTGATTGAATTATAAAATAATTCCGACCTAATGGCATTCACGACCCCGACAAGCAAATCCCTCTTTGTTGACACGTCGCCCTGGGACACGTCGATCGGCCCCTACTACGAATTCCATTTGAACTGACTTTTTTTCACGAAACTCCCCTAGTGGTAGAGTGAGGCTCCACCAGGGGACACCACACGCGGCGGGCTAAAACGACCACTCCCGAGCATTCCCGAACACATCATTCGGACACCGCGGGCGACGGGCCGCTGTCGGCCGCGGGCGGCGGGTCGAAACGATCGCATCCTGAGATAGTCGGTGAGACGATGAAACGTGCCAAAAATACTTACGAGCACAAGCAGTATTAACCACATTGCATGGCCAGATTTGCTGGACAAGGAAAGATCCGAAGCATGAATCAGGGATATCAGAGCCAGTTTAGTTTCTCTTGAATATTCCATGTATTCGCACGAAGCGCTTCGCTTTTTTTTTCTTATGCGTACTGCCAACTCAAGAAGTGGAACTCCTTGCTTCTGAGATTATATTACCCGTCGGCGTTCAAGTCAAGTGTGAGTCTGAAGCATGAATCAGAGTTATCAGAGTCACTTTCTCTCGAATATTCTATTTATTCGCACGAAGCGCTTCGCTTTTTCTTTCTTATGCGTACTGCCAACTCAAGGAATGGAATTCCCTGCTTCTGAGATTATATTACCCGTCGGCGTTCAAGTCAAGGGTGAATAGACACCTTCTGGGCGAACTCACTCCATCGGATAGTCTGTGGCCATGAGTAAGCCCATTTCAAATTAAAAAAAAATGTTTTTCAAGGTTTTTGTACCTTATGGTAGGGGTAGAGCGATGCCGACGGTGGATATGTAAATTATGTAATGGCTCATGGTTATCAGCATTAGGTTACGGGCTGGTTAAAAATAGGATGGTTCATTTAATGTTTTTATAAGGGGTGCCGGTATTGGCTCGCTCTGATTCGCGGTTTTATCGATTCGATTTTCTATTAATCGAAATTTATGTAATCGTGGCAGTATGATGCTACACACCTAGTTTATGTGGTATCATAGATTATTCGGTAAAATTATAAAAAAAAATCTAAACCAAACGTAGGCCCCTATCATGCAATTAATACAGTCGGCATAAAAGTTATCTACGCATAGAAATAATCAAAAATATGTAATGCAAGATATTTAGGTCGCACCTACTTATTTGTTTAATAGACGTTTTCCGCCAATTTGTCAAAAATATGTAATGCAAAGATATAAATTGATTTAACCTCCTAAGCCTTGGTATACTTTCACAAGAAAAAATAACCTATGGTGGATTTAAATACGTAAACTATCTGACAGATTAAATTTTGTTTTGAACTGTTCGAATTAAAAATAAAAAACAAATAAATAGTCAAGACTTAAAAGTTATAATATAACACAAAAAAAAAGTTTCGTTTGTAGAATCTTGATACTATTTGCAAGGCCATAATAATCGAAATTAGAGTTCATTTGCTATACTTATTTCTGTATAGTTTTTCAGAAAGTTTGGCGATGGTTGGATTAGGTGACATGTTATTCGATGGGCAGATTTTTGATTATTTTATGCTTTGAGACCATATACTACACTAACGTTGCTTTAAGGCAATGACTGATCAACTGTTACAAATTACAAAACAAAAGTCTTACTCGTATCGAGATACGCATACA